>LPNX010905393.1:631610-714204 GCA_001517045.1 Pseudotsuga menziesii | reverse complement strand
TATATATATAATATTGCACAAGTGAGAGTCCCTCATGTGGCTTGTACGAGTAATTATTTATCTATGCTAATATTAATTATAATAATTTATATTATTACATGTTTTCTAAATTATTCTTACTAATCATATTTTTATCAATTATTTTTATCAGGTATCTTTATTATCATTATGTATAGTTTACTTCCATTGTTACACACTCTCTTCCTGAGAATCATACCATCTGATCAACCTACATAACCCTCCACATCAAACTCTGAATGGTCCCACTCACTATGGCACGGATCCTCTACTGTAACATGTCCCTAGATCATATAGCAGGCATCAAAAGTTACTGGGAAGTTATCGTTGCCTTAGACACCCCCCCCCTTCTAGATTTTTTCACCTTAAAGGTCTCATCTGGGTTAGGCCATGCATCAGGATACCGATACACTAACCTAGTGTACCTAGGCATCTCGAAATGATGAACCAAAACTTCCTCCACAAATTACACTGGAATCCATCCTTAGGAATCAAAATTCCCTCCCCATATACCTCCCATCTGCAAGTATAACACAAGCAATGGACTTCCGAAATTCCCAGAATTTGAAATAAATACTGGCAGAATTTTATTGGTTGAGTTGTCCCCTACCCATAATATGTTATCGGACATTCTCATTCGTGGTTATGGGTCCTCATGAAATCCTTGAATTAGCTGGTCCAATTCCCATGAATGGGTTTCCTGCCAATCACCACCTCATAACATGCAACCAATGCATTATTCATACATAATCATTATGAATATATGCTACCATATTCCATCAAGAGAACATGACTTTATCATAGGCAACCTTATTCATAATACCCATGAATAGTAAATAATTGCATGTTACCTATTCCCAATATACGATGGTAATCATCAACATAAAATTGTAGAGTCCTCATGAAGTATCATCATCATATAATAACATGACATTCTTTTCATAATAGCATGGTCAACGTACCATGAGAATTATAATATCATTATGAATATTTAGCAATTCTACTAAGCTATCCTAAAAAATTCCATTATGATAACATGATTACAATAATTTATGTCATCAAAAACCACATGCAATCATAGTCATCACTACAATAAATCATGGAATTGGCGTCCCATTTAGCATCCATTTTTAGTGTATTTTTTTTACATTGAATGGTCAAACTAGACACTAAATGGGACACGTCATGGACAAAACATAAAGCGTCTCAAAAAACGTCTTTTTTTTGCTTCCTAGATAGCATCCTTTATGACGCCCAAAATAGTGTCTATTGTTTTGCATCCATATGTGCTACCATTTTAGCATCATATTTTGTACCATATTTTACTTCCAAATATGCACCAATTATCGCTTCAAAATTTGCACCAAATTGTGCTTCCTTTTTTGCATCGTGTTTTGCTACCACAACGACGCCAAATATTTCTTCTATTGTTGCACCATATTTTGCTTCCTATGTAGCACCATGTTTTGCATCCAATGTAAAGTATTGTTTTTCTACCATATCAACGCCATGTTTGGCTTCATCATTAGTGCCAAGTGTTGCATCCTTTTTAATGCCTAGTTTTGCATCTCTATTTATGCCCACATTAGCACCATTTTTTGTTACTACTTTAGCGCTCAATTTATCGTCCATTTTTACTCCCACACTAGCGCCACATTTTGCTTCCCGTTTAGCTCCTTGGATTTCTTCTTATTTTTCTTCCTTGTGAGCACCTCATTTGGTTTTTCATTTAGCATCCAATTTTGCTTCTTTGTTGGCCACTAGTTTAGCTTCTACTTTGGCGTCCAAAATAGCATCAAAATTGACCTCCAACTTAGCGCCAAGTTTTGCATCCAATGTTGCTTCTATATCTAGGACATAGTGGGGTTTGATTTTAGCTCCTCGTTTTGCTTCTATATTAGCACCATATTAAATTTGTTATTTAACACCTACAACCATATCCAATTGTGTGCTAATATATTTATTATATCAAATTACTATAATTATTCATTAATTTCAATAGTTCTTATATATCATTTACTTCATGGTTATGAAATAACATAATGAAACATTCAAATTAATTGTAGATACCATTATTGAAATTAATTGCATAGCATTTATGATGAAATTTAACATACATTTATCCAAAGTGGTAATATCATTATATCTATTAATTTTCCATGAAAAGATCATCAATAACTTCCAATATATATAAATTTAAAATATAATAACAATAACATCAGCATTATCTTTCATCTAAAGAAGTGAAATTATAAAACATCATCGCATTAATAACCTATCATAAAATCATCATATTAAGGTTAAGAAAACAAGTGAACAATATATATATATATAGTGAAAATACCAATATCACAAGAAAGATCTTTTTTGATATCCATATCTAGAAAAGTTAAAATAATCAACACTAATCAAAGTTTATATGTCAGCATGAATCCACCATACAAATCAAAATGACCCAAAATGTAATATGAACTTGGATCATCACAAAAATAACGATATGTGTCTAGTAACATGGAGAAAACAAAAAACATCCACAATCTCAATTGTAGTATCAATGGCTACCATCATCATCCTCATCATCCTCATCTATCCCAATATCATATCCATCATCATTTTCATCCAATCCATTTGTATCATTATCAACAATATATTTCGCTAGTACATTGGTGGCAACATAATCAAGATCATCATCTAAGTAGTCATCTTCACCATTTTTCTGCAAATACCAAGAAAGAATCAATTTAAAGCATTAGTATTATTTCATTACATAATGCATATTCTGTGTTATATTGCAAATATTAGTGTGATAATTTATGCATTCTCATGGGTTTTCAAACCATGAATATAAACATCATATCATCAAAAGATAGTAACCACACATATCAAGTGTATCAACAACCATGCACATACTCATGCATACACACACATGTACACCATAAACTTTCATATCACAATAGAAGAAGACATAGAGGAAAGGAAAAATAGACATCTCAATGATTGTATATAAAGTAAAGGAAATATGATACACTAGTACAAAATGAGAGACAAGTGACCAAAATCCACATATAAATGACCACTTTTGATTTGACGATTACTGGTGGCTAATTTTTTGTCTCTTATCACGCAACAAAAGATGTGGTCATTTATAGTTTGTCTTGTGGTCATTAATTTCGTCATATATTTGGTCATTAATTGCCACAATTAATGACCAAGTATACAACGCAATTAATGACCAATAATATGACCACAAGTCAAGCTACAAATGACCAAACTAAATATGACCTTCTTTTTTGTCATGTGATAAGAGACGGGCAGTTAGCCACCAAAACTGCCATTTGGTCGTTTATATGCCAATTTTGGTCATTTTTTGGTCACTTATCTCTTTTTAAGTCACTAATCTAGTCATTTTTAGACATTTTTTATGCAAATTTTGGTCCTTTTGTTTGGTCACTTATCTCTCATTTTTTTGTCACTAATTTAGTCGTTTTTAACCAATATTGCAATATCAGTAGGGAAGAGAGGAATCAAACCACAAGCCTCATCCTTGTAAGGTAGACACTCTTCCATTGAGCTAGCACCCTTTGAGAATTTGGTAACCTAACTTACAGATTCCTCTATAATGGTAAAAATGATCAATACATGCCTTTGAGTATCTAATAGCCGACAAAGAATGATAGATTGTATAACTTCATAAGATATGATCAAACAAGATATGAAACCCATAAAAAAAATTAGGAATTTTGAACAAAACTCGAGAAATTGGCTCAACGAGATTACAAAAATCATTATTTCCTAGAAACCAGAAGTGTACCACTGTACGAGACCTATCAACAAAAATCATCTTAGTTTAGATGCCAAGGATGAAGTATATAAGCATGATCATCCTAGAGCCATGTATAAGTGGAACAAAAAGGAGAGTCAAAAGAGGATGATCATCTCAATAGTTGGTGATTCACATGGATCTTATTCACCACATAATGAGTAAATTTCCTTCTTACATCAAGCTAATGACTAGCCATAAAGACAAATGGTTAGGATATTTTGTGAGGCCAATTTAGAATGTTTATTCGCTTCCCAAGACGATGTTGTAGTGCTTGCACTGGGAGATCCACATGATCCCCATCAGCATTGGATATAAGCAGATTCATGGGGCAATGGAGTAAAGGATGAAGCTGTAGTTTTATCTTTTTCTTTGGAAAATAATACCACCAAGCATGCTCTAAAACATTGTGAGAAGGAAAATAATCAAATATGCATAATAGATTGCAATCAAAACTAGCATAGGAATCTACTCTATAGACTTTGTGCAGATCTTGGAAATGGGTATAACTGCCTAAATCTTGTGAACAACATCCATTTAAATATGAATTCAAAACTTTCCATGTCATAGGAATAGTCAATGGTAGTGAGCTCACTATTTCTGAGAGAAAGAAACAGAGAACCCAAAAATGGAAGCTCTAGGGGGGTACACACAGCATTAGAACACAAAATCAACAACCTAAATAAGTTCCATCTACATTTTGCATTGCAAACAAGCAAACATTAATAATATAGAAAAAAATGGCTGCAATAATATCATAGGCCATATTTCTATACCACAATGTGATTACTCTATTGGTCAGGTTTCCATTTTGGTCACTACAGAAAGATCTTGTCATGCCAAAATCCACAATATTTAGAATCCCATTATTATTAATCGACAAATAAGATCATATTTAAAGCATAAGATGCCATGTTCAAAGGATAGTTTCAATAATCATATCCCATAATGAAAGAAAGACAAGAAAAAATATTGTTAAAATCAAGAAATTACATTTGATTTCCCAATGCAAAACTATTTCGATATGACATTGCAGACATTTATTTATCCTTGGGTTTCGTAACCAAAGGAACCTACATCACACAACACAGTGCAATGTTTAGATATTAAGAAATATATTAGTGTAGCATCTTTTAAGGTTGTACAATAACACCCTTCAACTTTATTAATTATTCTTAGTTATTGAGTAAGTTCCTATGGATTTTATATTAAGGGGAGTTAAAAAAAATGTATTTTTGTGTTAAGAGGAGGTATTAGAATAAGTGACACTCAATAATATATTATGACGCTTGATTATGTCATAATGTGTAATAAAGGTCATGAGTGTTAGTGACCAATTAAGTTAACAAATAGCAGTTAATATTGGTAGTTAGGGATGATAATGTAGTGCAACTAATTAAACCACAAATGAAAAGATGCTAGCAAACTATATCAATTGAATCCATTAATAAAATGTGTATTTCTACATTTCTTCTCTTTCATGAGTGTTGGATGTCAAAGTCCAACTTTCACTACACTAAAGAGCCTCAAGGAGACAACAATGACAGCCAAAGATACCCTCCTTTTGAATATTAGTTTGTATTTTGGAATGTCAGTGGACCTTCTAGCCCTTGCATAAACATAGATTAAGTTTGCATACTTCCATCCATACACTCTCTTACAAAGTTGTTTGTTCTATATTTTAAATAGAATTAATCACAAAATTATGACAGAAAATAAATATATAAATATATTCATCATCCTAATAGCATAAAAGGGAGGAAAAACTAAAACCAAATTGAAAGAATAGTTCATGAAACAATGCTACTGGAATACCATAATCAGCCTAAATCATCATCTCATGAACCTCTCATTAAGGCATCTAAAGAAATTTGAGGTCTTGGTCTCATCTATATTAATGGGAAATTGAAAGTAGTAAATTGTGTATCCTATATCAAAAGGTTGTGCTAAGAGAAATGCAAACAACAGACCATTAAGAATAATGGCCCAGTCATCTCTAAATCATAAAATTAACTTTCAATGTGGAATGCTTACATAATGTTCATGGAAAAGTTCGTATTATGTGTTGTCATACAAAATATCATCCATTCTTATGACTTGTCAAACAACTAAAATGTGTATTATATGGAAAGATTAATGCATAGAACACTGTAGTAGGGATTTCTCCCTTACTACAGGGAAGGAATGGCTACCTTCCGTCTATAGGATGGAAGGATAGGGTTCCTGGTGGTTATGCAAGAAAAACGAAACAGAAAGGAAATAAAGAACAGAAAAGAAAGAAATGGAAACCCCTCTGCACACAAGGTTATGGGTTTAGATCCAATACCCTGCATACAACTTGTTAGAAAACCTGCAAACAAATATAGGTTAGAAAAAACTAAGCAAACAAGACAAAACAGACATTATACCTTCAATGGGTGGAGATGGACCACCATGCCCTAGCTTGGAGAAGCACCTCTCTTGAGAATGGGGGAGCTATGGCTCAATGGGAGGATGGATGAGAGGGAGAGTGAATGGATTGAGAGGCAAACTAGTCTCAAGGCACTCACTCGGGCAGCATAACAGTTTGCAAGGAAGGAATGAATTGAGAATGACCCCCACCCCTCTATTTATATCTTTTTTAGGGTTCTAAGCCCTTGGTCAGGGCTTTAACCCCTTTTTTGGGCTTTTAGCCCCTTTCACTCAATCTTTAGCTCCTTTTAGGGTTTTAGGCTCCTTTGAGGGGTTTTAGCCCCTTTTTGGAGGCTTTAGCCCCTTTGAGAGCTATTTAGGCTCTTTTTAGGGGTTTTTAAGCCCTTTTTCATGTTTTTAAGCCTTCTTGAGGTTGTGGGGGTCAAATGGGTTCAAATGAGGGTCATGCATGGGTGTCCTTGGGTGGTGTAGGCCATGTAGAGCTGAGTGAGGGATTTTTTGGGTTAACATATTAGAAATGGAAACCCCTCTGCACACAAGGTTATGGGTTTAGATCCAATACCCTGCATACAACTTATTAGAAAACCTGCAAACAAAGATAGGTTAGAAAAAACTAAGCAAACAAGACAAAACAGACATTATACCTTTAATGGGTGGAGATGGGCCACCATGCCCTAGCTTGGAGAAGTACCTCTCTTGAGAATGGGGGAGCTATGGCTCAATGGGAGGATGGATGAGAGGGAGAGTGAATGGCTTGAGAGGAAAACTGGTCTCAAGGCACTCACTCGGGCAGCATAACAGTACGCAAGGAAGGAATGAATTGAGAGTGACCCCCACCCCTCTATTTATAGCCTTTTTAGGGTTCTAAGCCCCTGGTCAGGGATTTAGCCCCTTTCGCTCAATCTTTAACTCCTTTTAGGGTTTTAGGCTCCTTTGAGGGGTTTTAGCCCCTTTTTGGAGGCTTTAGCCCCTTTGAGTGCTATTTAGGCTCTTTTTAGGGGTTTTAAAGCCCTTTTTCATGTTTTTAAGCCTTCTTGAGGGTGTGGGGGTCAAATGAGGGTTCTGCATGGGTGTCCTTGGTTGATCTAGGCCATGTAGAGCTGAGTGAGGGATTTTTTGGGTTAACAGATTGCCCCCTGATGTGTGAGGGTAGGAGCTCATCGTATGGTCGACGGACATCATAGGATTTTCTGCAGAGAGGTGGTGCTTCCTGGGCTGGGGCATGGTGGCTTTTTGTTTTTGTATTAATATGGTTCCCATCAATGGGTGAGATAAAAATAATGTGTGACATGTATATGGACGAGGTGGGCATTCCCGTGCTCATAACAATGTCGAAAGAATAATGTGATCTATGCTCTATAATATAAGAGTCGGTCATATACAACTGATGATACATAGTGTTTGCCTTAATGAGAGGCTGAATACAATACTAATCTGAAGAACGGCTATATTGGACCCATGGCATTCTTGTGGAATGCTATATCTTCATGACTGATAGCCTGCTGGATCTGGAATGGTACATAGTTGTATGGACTTACTGATTGAGAGTCAGAGTCTCTGTGGTACAAGTATGCTGCATCAATCATAAATCTATATAGAAGCATTGTTGGGGCTTCTGAACACTGTCTCCAACGCAACCCGAAAATCATAAGGGACATAACCTATTTAGGTCCCTCGAATGGACTCATCAATGTGCTAGAGTCAGGTGACATACGGGGTCTTCGACCAAATACTGCATGGACCAATACCCTGTACGAATCTCAACAGTGTGATGATGTAGCTGGAGTCGAGCACGTGAGAAACAACCATCCCGAGAGGCACTAAGGACTCCTCTCAAGTGGTCCAAGGAACTCATCAATGAGGTTAATGAAACCAGGATACAGGGACCCCTGGATCTATCCTATGGAATACATGTGTTGTCGTCAACAGAGGAAGACCTGCCCCTGGTCAAGGCAATGGTGTTTCCTTAACCAGAAGCGCGAGGGAGATAACCGAAAGATGTGAGACAATCTGAGGACTGACCCACTAAATGGGGGGGGAGGGAAAGAGTTGAACAGGGGTAGAGGGAGTGTAGTAGACTCACACTTCCTTTGTTCAGAGTATGACAGCAGGGCAGACCAGGCAGCAAATGAAACTGACTCATGGGAATGGGATCATAGCGTAATACCGGGAATGTCACTGCAGATGGGAAATACTTGGGGGAGGTAGATACTTTTGGTACTGATGGGATCCAAGGAAGACACATTGCAGAGTACTCTGAACAAAGGAGACCCAAATTGGGGAATGCTGCCAAACTGTTTTCTTTAAGGTGGTGTCTAGAGACACCATTGTGGTACGATCGCTGGTGCTTTCAATTTTAGAGAGTCTGAAAGCATGAAGAAGACTCTAGTGAGGGCTCTTTTTCGTTGGTAGTCTCCTGTGCCCAAAAAAGGATACAAGTATACATAGGAGAGCTCACCCATCCTGTAGGGGATGAACGACTTCTTTACCGTTGGTAGTCCAATCATGCCGAAAAAGGTTAAACCTATACTGACTGGACGGTCATTCAAATACTTTTTACGAGCATGAATGAAACCAAGTTTGCTCGGTAATCTTTTCTTGATGAGAAGGCTGGAAAAGAGCTTAACGACAACCCCTGGTGATCTTTTTTGTAAAGTTCGGCCCCTCTGCCCAAGAAAGCATAAAAGTATGCAGAGGGGAATGGTCTTGGCTTGAATGTGCCAAGGTGATCCTTTTCATTTGATGGTCTACATAGTCCACAAAGGGAGATAAACGAGACGATGTAGACACCCTTTCCTATACTTTAACGAGCGGGAAAGGAAGCAATTGCGCTCGGCAATCTTTTCATTCTTTTAGGAGTCAGAAAAGAGCTTAAAAGAAACTCTAGTATGGTCAACCGATTGCGGTGGCACACACGGTGCCCCATGTCGAGACAGTGGACAGTGGTCCAAAGGTCATCCGCATAGTATGGACGGAGCAGATGGCTCTTAAACATACCAATACATCCATGGGATAGATCGTGGTAGAGGCACGCAAACCGAGGTGGCTCTCGAACAAAGGTCAAGAGAGTCGTGTGTGAATTGTGGTGGACGGACTTGACTACATGTGATGTGAGTGCAAGTCCAGAGGTAGTTATATGCTAAATACATGCAAAGGAAATGATCTATCTTCCGGACGATGGTCTAGATATCCGCATAAGGTGCAGTGGAGTAGACAAATATGTGTTTAAAATAAAAACGATGTTCCTTGCAGGCGGTGGCTCGAGAACTCACATGAGTAGCGGTAGGCAAGTGTGATGCAAGTACAGGTCCGCAGACACTTGGATCACCATGCTGTGGCTCGTAAATCGAGGTAAATTCCGGGGAGCGGTCCCAAAATTTGTTTGTTAAACATGAGACGATGGTCTTATGAGGAGATGGAAATTTGAGCCCAGAGGTGCGAGAGGTGTCTCGAACTGGTTTCGAGTGACTTTGGATTAGCAGCTAATGGTGCTACCCCTGACTTGTGGTAAAAAAAAACGTTGAAAAACAAAAAAGGAAAAAACTGTGCTATAAGGGACTCATAGTGGTGGTATCAGGCATAGACTTTCTTGAGGTAGAGCCCATTACGCGGCTTCTTCAAGAGGCAACCATCTGAGTCAGCAAAGAGGTATTCCCCCTTGCCGAGACAAAGGTCATTGGCAAGGCAGGGTGAAGAAATCTGGTCTTTTATGGGAAGAACCGATTCCACACTATGCTTTAAAGGGAACAGGGTAAAACTGGAGGCAGTCTTATAGATCTCTCTGTCATCGCATAAGTGGTGTCATGATAGATCAGGTGGATCTTCCACAAGCAATGAGACGGAAAGGCGACTGGTGCTAGCAATCATGTAAATGGTATTGGTTGTGGTTTTTGTGGCCTTGCCCCCAGTCTCTGTTGGAGGAAGAGGGGCAGGCCTAGAGACGGAAGGAGTCTTTGATGGACCTGGAGGTAGGTGCAACATCATCTCAATTGGCTGGACATGAGTCAACACATCCTGGGGCCTCAGAGGTAGGGTAGGTGGTTCAAGGTACCACACAAGATCTCCCAGTGTGAAATCATGTAGATTGTGGGTTTCCAAGGAAGACTTACTCACGATCCCGGATGGTAGGAAAAGGAAAAGGATCATCTTGATTGGGAATGAACCCCAATGTTTCCCTAGTAACTGAGGTTGAGGTTGCGGCTAAGGTTGCGGCTGCGAATGGAGCTGTGGTTATGGAAAGAAAATATGAGATAGGTCTGATGGACCGTTGGTGGTGGTGGAGACAAGAGGGTCGGTAGAACTGGACATCATATAAATGGACATGGTGTCTGAAGAAGGAGGTGGCGGGTGAACTTCTTCGATTAGGGTGATCTCAAATTCAAGGGAATGTTGTCGAAGGTCAGCTAAAGCCATTGGAAACTTGGACAAGTCTTGGCAATGGTGAGAATAGTGTCCATACAAACTGCAGAGGGTGCAAGCATGGTTTGTTCTCAATGACTTGTTTCTCATTATTGGCCCGCTTGGAAGTTCAACCACAGATAGGTTTTCGATTGTATCCATGGCATCCAAATGTGCACAGATTATGGGAATCTCGGGGCAATTCTGAGTTGGATGGCCCTGTTCTTTGGAGACGATGCAAGGTGGGATCTATCGAGGTTCAGTGGTAGCTTTTGCATTCTTGCCCCTGGCCCTTTTTGGGTGGGGCGGTGCGGGTGCGGTGGTTGGTTTTTGTGGGCCGGGTGGAGGATGAGACTCGACCGCAATGGGTTGCACGGGGGTTAAGACTACCTGGGGAATTGGTGGTTGAGCTGGTGGATCAAGATACCACACAAGAATCCCCAATGTAAAGTTGGGTAGATTTAGGGTGGCCATTATTGGCTTGCTCATGACACCAGATGGGGGAAAGAGGAAGGGAATTGTATGGACTGGAGAGGAGCCCAGATGACTCCCTGATGGTTGTATGTGGGGATGAGGTTGTGGTTGCGGCTGCGTGTAATGTTGCAGCTATGGATGATGTTGCAGCTATTGTTGATGTTTTGGCTACGGACGATGTTGTGGTTGCAGTTGGGGCTGCGGCTACGGTTGTTGTTTGGGTGTAGTGGTGTTGGATGAGAGCATGCACAAGCCCACAGTCTCGTTTGGTGTCGGTGGTGGTGACACTAAGGGGAAAGAAGCCGTCATGGTGGTATCGGCAAACAACCCAGGGCCCACATTCAACAATGGGGAGGCCGGTATGTTGTCAACCATGGTGTTGACCACAGGGATAACATTGTCGTTTGTGGTCATCCCTTGCGAATCAATGGTGTTGATCGTAAGGATAACATTGGCGGGTGTCATTATCCCTTGCAGATCGTTATAAGTCAGTTGGTCAACTGTCACGATTTTCCCTTCATGGGGGAACATCTTGAGACGAAAGACAGTTGATGCTACAGCTCTCATGGCGTACATATAACTTCTTCCAAGGAGAAGGTTATAGTCCAATTGAGCATTGACAACCTCTATGTCAATCAAAACTGTATTCCTGGCTAATGTGTTGGGGACATGGGGGAGGATTCCTTGGGCTTTAGTGGGATGGCCATCATAATCCTGCAAAGTTGTGGAGGATGGTTGCAAACTTGGGGATCCAAGTTTCTGCCAGACTAGGGTAGACATAATGCACGTGGATGCCCCCTCATCCACTATACATCAGTGCATGACCAAATTCCGGATAGACACTGGGATTTGGAAGGAAATGGTTAATGGCATCCGTGGTTCTCCATTCTCCGTGTCGAAAGTGATCAACTTGGAGTCAAAGGGATCCACGACACCAAGGGTGGCTAGTAAGGCTTTCCGCTGCATTGGGAAAGTTTTGATTACCTCAAGAGCGGACATGGCGGTAGGTGTTTGGGCCAAATCATCCATTATGTTGTAGCTGACAATAGCTCTAGCCGTTGCGTTGTTGGCAACCTGGCATATGGTGGGGCGCGGAAAAGGGGGTAACTAAAGAGGTGCATTGGTTGTTTTAGATGTAGATGTCTCTGATGTGTCAGCGGGTTCGGTGTTGGTTTCGTACTGATTTCGTCTGGTTTGTAGATTGACCTCTTCAGTTGTCATAGCTAGCAGGTGGTGGACACCTATTTTTGTCGTGGGAGGTGCCCCCGGAGCATTGGGATTGGGTTGGGGAGGGGGTGCAGTTGCCACCAATCCTTGAATTGGTCATGGGTTTTGGAGCACCATAGGAGGAGGTCCTTGTGGTGCCGGGTTAGGTTGGGCTTGGTCCATTGTATTGGTGGCATGTTGAACCTCATTTCTAATGGCCTGTTTAGTGCCACCCATGAAGGGACACTCGAATGTATAGTGCCCGTAGACCTTGCATAGTGTGCACGGTTGGTTTGTTCGCAACGGAGCGTTGTGTCTTGGTGCATTTGGTCGTTGAGGATTTTGGGCTGGCCGATTTGTTGGGAGGATTTGGTTGTTGACCGCCTCCCTGCAATTGATTGTTGCCTTGGTTCCGGGGTCGGTTATTTCTGGCTTGCCCTTATTGGTTATTGGGGGTTGGCTGGTTGGGATGGTTTTGTTGTGCAAACAGTTGTCCTAATGGAGCAGGTGGAGCAGGGGCGGGGGCTTGAACATCCTGTACCAGTGGTGCATAGTGGATTTGTGTAGGTGTTGGTGCCACAAATGTGGGCATTTTCCCTGCATATTGTTGTGTCGGCCAAGCTAATGCCTGGGCCTGCTGTGGTGGCGCAGGTTGTACGTAAGAAGTCGTAGCTCTGGACTGGGACATCATGCTTGCATAGTCCAGAGTTTGGTTTTGGTAGGCAATGCTAGCAGTGATGCTTGGTTGCAGTGGTATTGCAGGTGGTGTCGGACGGTGTTGTGGTTGGTGAGAGACAGAACCTATTATGCCATCTGCAGCATGGGATGCCCCCGGTGCATCCCGGTAGGAAGTGCCCGCACGGGGAGCGTCTGGAATGACGGTGTAAAGGTATCCAGACTGTGCATAGATCAGATCAAACTACCGGGATTTCAAGATGGCCACCTCTTCGGATTGGGGACGTTCGGATGCGACGTCCCTTGCTATAGGTGGGAGCAAAGTTTTAAGGAACCAATCGAGGAAGATCCTGTCATCAAGTTGGATCTTACATAAACTACGGCGTCGCCGCCACTCATGGATGTGGTCAGCTATGTGGGTCGCAGTATTTTGGTGGCAAGATAACAATATCTCCACCCCTTCGTCATATCTGACGGGGAGTTGGAAATATTGCAGGAACATGAAAGCCAAGGAGTTGAAATCTGGGTACTTGGATTATGGTAGCTCAATGTACCACTTGGCTGCAGCACCTGTAAGGGTGAGTTGCAATAGTCTTAGCCTGATCGAATCGTCTATGATGTTGTTTGATGAGCACCATAGATGAAACGCCATGATGTGGTTTTGGGGGCACTCCCCTGCCTTCCCTTCAAACTTGGGAATGTTTGAGGGAAGTTTGGTTGGCATGGGAGGCCAAAATTTTTGATGGCGGATAGGGTCATTTGTTAACCGAGCCAAATCAGGCAAGTTGAGACATGCCATGAAAGGAAGGTTTGACCCTAGGTTGATGTGACATGGGGCAACCACGATGGTGGGGTTTGCAGGTGCATAATGCACCTGCATAACTGGGGGTACTTGTGGTACCATTGTGGATGGGTCAATGCCCCCAAGTGTGGTGGGAGGGATAGTGTAGGTGGAAGGGCCACTGCCCTCATGTAAGACAGGAGGGGCAGTGTAGGTGGAAGGGCCACTTCCCCCATGTGTTGTAGGTGGGATAGCTTGACTGGTCAATATGGGTGGTGGTAGCTAGCTTATGACGGTTTGCATAATCATGTTGGGGCCACCTACAGGCTTGTTGGTGATAGTTTGTGGTGTGGGCATGGGTCCACTAGCAATTGCTATGCTGGAAAATGGATTCGGGTTTGCACCAACCATGGGGCTTGATGGTGCAGTGTGAAGATCTGGTTCAGACTGATATGGGTCTGAATCTGAATCTAAGGTTGTGTGGCCTTCTGATGGTGTGGAAGGTCATCAAGAATGGTCTCAACGATGTTGGTTTATTGACCCGAACTGTGGTGGTTCACCTCTTAGGCATGAGGGATCAATCGTGTCAAATTTGTATGTCAAAATGGTGGTAATGATTTTTGGACCCCGATTTCAATGGCTTCCTATTGGCTGCAGGTGGTCACTCAGCCACCAAGACTACCAGAAGACAACACTTGGCTTTTTCCTCACGGGAGTGCTACTCAATCAGTGGGGATCGTTGCCCGTTTCGCTTGGAAATTCCTTTCAGCGACCAGCTACTTTGGGGTTCCCATGGTACTCCTCACAATGAGTTTCTGGGCTGAGCCCAAGTACTTCCCACAGTTAAGGCAGTCAGGGACTTATGTCCTCAAAGACAGCAGATGTTTAACTTAGTGTAAATTGTAAATTTTACTGGCTCACTCAGCGTCATGAACTGAGTTGGGTTGATTTATATGGTATGGTGTGTATGTCTTTTGTTTTTCTGTTATATCTGGTGGCTGCTTAAATGGTTTATGAATATTCCATAGAGATCATAACATTGTGAATGAAAAGTAGTAAATAGTAATCAGAAATTTTTAGACATGTACCATTTGTAATCCTAAACTATGATAGCCTGACTAAGTGACTACCTTGCACCTATATTTCTCTTCAACCAGGAGAGGGTGTTGGGCTCTCAACACAATGGGACTAAGCCCATCTGTAGATCCACAAGTCACCCTCCGGATGCAAGGTTGGTCAACAGGGAGGATGTTGAGCGCCGTGAGAAGCCCTCCTTCTCTACCCCCTCTACCTTCCAAGTCACCCATTTTTAGTGGCTTCAAAAAATAATAGCTGAAGTGCCTATTACTATATGAGCTTCACCCTTTGTCTTATCCCAAAATACCCTGAAGGGTGATGACTTGGTAGAGGAGGAAGGGTTATGCAAGATGATGATTGTAAGTAAATATTAAGCAAGATATGTTCATTAACCCATTAAGCATTGATTTACACTCTGATTTAATCAAGATTTGTTCTGTAAATGAAATGAACATAAACAGAAATAAAAACAGTTTGGATGGACAAAGGCGGTTGAGCCGCACTGACAGTCCTTAACTTTTAAAAAAATCAAACTCTGAGTGACAGATCACACTTTTCAAGTCAAATGTGGCGAGGGGGTCGCCAAATTTTTCCAGAAATAGGCGAGGGGGTCGCTCAGAATTTGCAAACATAAGCGGGCTGACTTTTGGAAGGGGGTCACACCTTTCAGGGCTAAATAGGTGACCTGGTCGCACCTGTGAGGCCAAAATGAGCGACCTGGTCCCCTCTCTGGACCCGATAAGAGCGACCTGCTCCGAAAACTGAATTTTTTTTTGACCCTGAGTCAGCTCCAACCGACAGTAACCTGTACTGTGGCCAAATGGACTCGTATTTTCCTTTAGGAGGCTCGACAATAACTAGAAATGTAAATAAACAGGAATCTAAGCTAGATTTTAACATAAAATTAAACTAGGGAAAAAAACAGAACTAAAAACTGAAACTTTGAAAAATAAACCCAGGGATTCTGTGGGATCGACCTGGTATGGTCGCCAGTTCTGTAGCAGGGATTTCTCCCTTACTACAGGGCAAGAATGGATACCTTCCGTTTATAGGACGGAAGGATAGGGTTCCTGGTGGTTATGCAAGAAAAATGAAACAAAAAGGAAATAAAGAACATAAAAGAAAGAAATGGAAACCCCTCTGCACACAAGGTTATGGGTTTAGATCAAATACCCTACATACAACTTGTTAGAAAACCTGTAAACAAAGATAGGTTAGAAAAAACTAAGCAAACAAGACAAAACAGACATTATACCTTCAATGGGTCGAGATGGTCCACCATGCCCTATCTTGGAGAAGCACCTCTCTTGAGAATGGGGGAGCTATGGCTCAATGGGAGGATGGATAAGAGGGAGAGTGAATGGCTTGAGAGGAAAACTGGTCTCAAGGCACTCACTCGGGCAGCATAGCAATATGCAAGGAAGGAATGAATTGAGAGTGACCCCCACCCCTCTATTTATAGCTTTTTTAGGGTTCTAAGCCCCTGGTTAGGGCTTTAGCCCATTTTTTGGGATTTTAGCCCCTTTCGCTCAATCTTTAGCTCCTTTTAGGGTTTTAGGCTCCTTTGAGGGGTTTTAGCCCCTTTTTGGAGGCTTTAGCCCCTTTGAGTGCTATTTAGGCTCTTTTTAGGGGTTTTTAAGCCCTTTTTCATGTTTTTAATCCTTCTTGAGGGTGTGGGGGTCAAATGGGGTTAAATGAGGGTCGTGCATGGGTGTCCTTGGGTGGTGTAGGCCATGTAGAGCTGAGTGAGGGATTTTTTGGGTTAACAAACACAACAACATGGGCCAAAAGACATATGTGGAAAACCTTGTTTAATTGATAAAAATAAATTCAATGTTGCACCCATAGCATTAATCCAATACTGATATGGGACTTCAAATGAATTTATTAGAACAAATCTAAAGTGATTTGATCCTTATTTCAATCCACCATACTCTATTTACCACCATAGTGGGTATTCTTTTACAAAATCCCCATATTCGATGTGCATTCTTTTGCAAAATTCCGATATTCATGGCATCCTATGGATTTAAATGGAATATGCTCATAATATAACTTTTGAAGATGGGCCCTATTATCTACCGATAGCACAATCACTTCTGGAAGTCCTTGAACTGAAATATAAGCACTAACATACATACCAACATTAATCTCGACTCTCTGGGGAGGCAGGTGCGGGGGGGATTCTCCTGAATCCCGGAGGACATGTCGAACATACATTTGCTTGAGGGCTTGGAAGCAGGACCAACAACGAAGCTGAGTGGATGGCTCTTATTCAGAGCCTTCACATTCTCAGGGAAAACAAAATTCGCAAGGCCTTGATTTTTGGGGACTCTAGGCACGTCATTTATAAACTAAACACGGGATATAATGAAGGAGCCGTCCAATGTCGGCGACTTTATGAAAAAGCTAAGGTCCTTATGTTCAGCAGATACAAAGCATATCATATCCTCCGGCACAATAACTCGGCAGCTGACAGCTTAGCAAATGGGGGAGCTTCTCTCTTGCAAGGGCAGTATCGACAGAATGGAAATCGGCCTACTCACAAATATATTCCCTAGTTGTTGGTGCTGGGAGCCTTTCTTCTGGCTCTTAGCTTCTCAAGTTCTTGATCAGTAGTTTCTTTTCTCCTTCTCCTTGGTCGCTCTCCTTTCGTCCCCTTTTCCTTATCCCTCCCCTCTCCCTTCTCCTTTCTCTCTAACCCCCTTTCTTTCTCTTGCCCCCCCCATTTTCCCTTCCCCCCTTCCTCCTCTCCCTTTTCTCCCAAGCCTTATCCCTCCCGCTCGACCTCCGCCATCTTTACCCTCTTCATATTGTCTTCTTTAAGGCCCTGTCCCACCTCCCCTTCTCCTTCCGCCGCGTGGTCCCTTCGCTGGCGGCCTTCTCTCTCGATCCTTCTGGTATTAAATGCTCCCCCGTATGGTAATTTACTCTCCTCTCCTTCGCACGCTCTAGCTTTCCTTTTGGTCTTCGACATGGCTTCTGCGGGAAGTGTAATGCCTATCCGTTCCTCATCTCTTCTCGATCATGGCTCTTTTGATGCCCTGAGATTCCTCCTGCAAATTATCTCTGGTGTTTGCGAGGGGAGTTTCTATGGGTTTCCGTGGCAGGACCTTCCTTGCATTCGCTCTGTGGTGAAAGAGAGAGTGGCTCTTGCGGCCTTCTCCCCGTGTTCGTGCCTATCCCTATCTGTTTCAACCTTAGCTGCTCTGCATTCAGGCTCTCGTCTCAGCAATAGCGATATCAGTTTGGTCATCGGCTGCAAGTGCACAGGATGGAGACAGGGAACCGTGGGCACATTGGCTTGTAGTGATAATGGGCTTAGGTTGTTTAAAGAACTTTTGGCTCTTCGTGCTTGTGTTATCAATTCTGTGGCCCCTTTCAGTTCTGTTTCCTCTCTTCAAAGGCAGTTCGCCCGCATCTCTTTCTGGTCAAAAGTAAGCGAAATGGCGCAGCATGGGGAAAATTCTGGTTTGATGGACATAAAGAAGAACTTGAGGAGACTTTACGAGCTGCTTTCCATGAGTGTTATGGATAATAGAGAGACGGCTCAGGTGATTAAGAAGATGGAGGATACAGTTAGTTACACCTCGCTCCAAATTAGCAACCACGATGCCCGCATTGACGACAATGAGAGTCGCCTGCGTGAAATTCAGGGACAGGTTGAAAGAATTGCTGAGGACTTGCAGAAACTCATCTCTATGAACCAGAGCAGCAGAGTCCATGTAGCTTCTGATGATGTTGTGCTTCCAATGGAGGAGGAGTCAATCTTGCAGCCAAGAGGCAATCCTTAGTTTTATTTTGTCTTGCTTTGCTTAAATGTTTTTCTGTCTTTTAATTTGCAAACAGTTTGTAAGGGTTTACACAACCCTCGGCTATATAAATATTGAACAGTCTCATTTTGGAATGTGTAAGGAAATTCAGTGGATGATCTCATGGTGCTGCCTCTTTGTTGAGCACAGACACTCTAGCCCACTCTGCTTGTACTGAATGGCTGTGCACAGTCACTTTTAAATATATTTTCTTTCTGTTTCTGTTAAAAAAAAAACATTAATCTCGACTCTATCAAAATATTTCCCTAGAGAGCTTGTAGTTGCCTCTAAGGTTTTGGGGTTCGAGAAGATGAGAGGAAAATGAGGGAGGTGGACCTAAATGGTGATCGTTGTTGGGATTCCTCTTTTGGATCAAAATACAAAGATTGCCTATTGAGATAAAGGCCACAAGGGCTCATAAACCATGGTCCATTGTGAAATACATAGTCATGGTTGCTATTTAGCTGAGGATGGAAGGAAAAATAACCTCTTCCACTAAAATAGAAGCGGAATACAACTTTGAGATGGGGAGTCCACTGCTTTTGGAGCCTACTCTCCATGGTTTTGGCATTGGATCAAGCCCCTATAAAGTTTTTTTTTTCCAATACCACTTGTCCAAGATAGAGTAAAGTTCTCTTCTTTGGAGCATTCATAAAAACCTCAAGTTTTGGCACTTTTCTATATTTTCACAAACCTTGACTAGTTTAAATGTGAAGCCCTATCCACCTTTGCAAAGGATGCAACAAGTTTCTTCAAAGCAAGGAGTGGATTGGGAGGGGGAGCCACTCATGCATCCTTGGGGAAGCCATGAATGGAGATTAGATCAGTTGTGAGCATAGAATAAATCTAAATTGAAGCACACGAACAATTTAATTTCGTTGATAAGATGTTATTAAGATATGCACGCTAAAATTTTAGTTAATCTTTAAAATACTCTCTTATTAAAGTGCGCAAGCTAAATTTAACTCAATATTTAAAATTAGATCCTATTATGATCTACAGGTTATCTTATTACCTAAATCTTTAAAATATGAACATATTAAGGCAGACAATTCTAAATTTATCCAAATCCTTAAATATAAAGATGTAATTACGGTATGCATGCTAAAATTTTGGCTAAACCTTAAACTTAGGGCATGCAAGCTAAATTTCGCTAAATATTTAAAATAAGATGTTATTAAGATGTGTGAACTAAATTTTAGCTAAATATCTTAATAGATGTTATTAGGCTATGCAATCTAAATTTAGTTAAACTTATAAACTTATTGAAATAATGTAATTGTGGAATATATTTTATTGTACTTATTATTATATTATCGTTGCCCCTCCCTTCCAAAAATATTGTTCCTACTATTAGAGATGTCATTGATTTAAATTGATCATGTAAAGTGTTGAGGTAAAACCTTTGTTGTAAATTAGTTCAATAGTACATAGAAAAGAATTATTAAAATGTATTTTTTTGTCTCTCAAGGCAAGTCGCCCCTGTTGGGAAGGTGAAGTCAGCCCTGTTGGGTTATCGTGATTCTTGTCTTATGTATATAAATAGATGAGGTTCCCTCCTCATTTATACACACTCACAACTCAAGTAGGTTGGCTAGAGAGAGAAAGAGGAGTCCATCTTGAGGAGAACGTTCGACCAAGAGACTCAAAGATCTAATGGACTGGTGGGCCCAAAGTTGTGGCTTGCCTCATCTACAAACTTCTCCATACTAGGGTGTCAATTGTGGTATCATATGATCACTCCAAAAATATGTGTATTTAGGTTTGATGGAGCCCTGGCCATATTTTTCAAGATGTTATCAATGTTTCTTGTTACTCCCCCCCTCGCTTCATGCTTCATTCAAATGGAGACCCCTTCCATTTACAATTACCCCATGAGCAATGTAAATATTAACCCTAACTTTCTAACTAAGATACCAACCCTAAGATACTAACCCTAACTTTAATATATTAATCCTAACAATTTTAATAATATACTATCCTTATCTTTTTAATAAACTAACCTTCTAATTTTAAACTTACGAACCCAGTATATTAACACCAAAGTATATAGTAAACCCTAACTTTTTAATTAATATACTAACTAATTAATTAAAAAGTTAAACCTAACTAATTAATTAAAATTTAAAACTAAGATTAACTTTTTAATAATTAAATACTACCCTATTAATAATATACTAACCCTTTTTGGGGAGGCAGGGGGGGCGGGGCAATTCTTACCCCAGATGGAAATCAGGAATTGTCCTTTTCTTGGGGGTTGGGTATCGAATCAAACAATATGGCGGGGGCCCTCGCGCTTTGGAAAGGTCTTATCCTCGCCAAGGATCAAGGCATTAGAGACATAGTGGTGATAGGAGATTCTAGACTGGTTATCCAAGCTCTCAATTCGGGCAATCTCCCAGAGGATATGAAGATCCAGCAGATTCTAAAAAAAATCCATAGCTTCATCACCTTCTTTCAGAAATTTGAATCCTACCATGTACTAAGGAGCAAAAACAGTCTAGTTGACTTAGCAACTAATCACGCTTCCTCCTTGGACCAAGGAATTCTTGATATCAATGGACGCAGGAGCATAAGATCTACCCCCTAGCGTTGTGAACCCCTGCATCCATATGACCATGGGCCTAAGGCTTCCAAAGCTCGATGAGTGGCCCACCATGTGGTTCCCCTTCACCATTATTTCTTGTCCCATCCTTCCCTGTGGCATGATCTGGAGAGCAGTACTGACGCATGGTGAAAGGATTGTGCCACGAGTTGGTTTTATTGAACTTAAAGGCTGGCTCATCCGACGTCGTACCCTCCCAGCCTAATCTTCCGTCACTCTGTGCTCGCCCAACCTCAGCTCTGAATTGATGAAGATCTCCAATACGACCGCATCAATCCGCATCATGATGCGTGATGACCCTGGCACTATAAAAGGTGGTGGCTAGTTGTTGATCTCTTAGCGTTGGATAAATTGCAAGGACGTCGCTCCCTCTGGTTTAGGTCGTTGTCTGCTGTTATGTGCATTCATGGACTCCCTATCTGAATCCTCTGCTTCCACTCTGATTAACATCGTCGTTGAAGAGGATATCAGGGATATTAAGAGGAAGATGAAAAAAATAAAACGCCTCCTGCATTGTATGGATTCAAAGGGTGGCCATAGGCTTGAGAATGTGGACCAGGATTTAATTCAGATCCGGAAGGAATTCGAGCTTGGGATCGAGAGGACCGAACAAGTGTTCATCTGGTTCTTGGCAGAGCTGGAAATCAAGGTAGAAAGATTGGAGCTAAAAGTGGCTAGGTTGGAAGTGTATGTGCGCCTTGGAGCCTCAGCGCGACATGGAGAAATAGCTCGTTGAACTTGTATTCTATGAATTTTGATTTGTGTTAGTCATTATGTTAATATCCACATTATGTAAAACTCAATTAGTATATTTTGGAACTCGGTCTGTTTAGACTGTTTTGAGTTTGCCGCTTTCGCAAGGGCTCTGAAATTGTCGCTCCCACAAGGGCTAAAAGTTGTATTCGGTTTTGTATGCCACTTCCTTAAGGGCATTTGAACTCTGTGGTCCTTCCCAGTGGTTAAACCACTATCATTTAATATAACCCTTTCTATTTCAAAAATAATATACTAACCCTTTCATTAATTAGATTACTATATTCTAACTTTTTAATTAATAGAATATGTAATTATAAAGCTAACATTAACTAATTAATTAAAAACTAACCGTTACTTTTTAATATATATGAAAACTTATTAGAAATGTGCTAACTCTAACATTAATTGAAATACTAACTTAATCTTTAAAAAAAATAACCTTAATTTATTTCTTTAAGTGAATAATTAAAAACTAACCTTAACTTTTTAATTAATATAGTAACCTATTAAAAAACATACAAAGCCTAATAGTTATTGAAATACCAACATATTAATATACTGAATAGTTATTGGAGTACTAACTTATTAATATACTAAACCCTAATTGTTCATAAAACTGGCATAGCCATAATTAAAGTGGATGGTGAACCTTGCTAGGATTATTATCCATTTATGATATAACATAAAAATTACACTAAATAATATAAACATAAAACAAATATTATTTAATAAAAACAAAAAACAAATTCACAACTTAAAAATTCATTTATAAAACAATACCCATATTATATTTTAAAAATCTTTCAAGTACTAACTACATCAACAAATAATCCACACCACACTTAAAAATTGAACCAACCAATGTACTCACATGTTCTCCACACATAAACTTATTATCGAAGTTATGAGTACTTAATTTTTGCCACAATATACTAAAAATTTATTTTTTCTTAAATAAAATATTAGATAATCATTTTCTAAAAACAACCCATCCATCATGATAAACAATCCCCATTATAATTTGCAATCTCAATAAAACCCCATCATAATTTGCAATCTCCATGACATATGCATATGTCACCAATGCCTCAAATGCAACTTTACAAGAGAGAATGGACCTAGTGAAATGGCCAACCTTTTATATTTAAAGTTTAAGCCTGAATTTCTTCAAGAAAACGACACCTTCGCCATTAGTCAAAGATGGGATTACTAGCGTTCAACATCCATATGTTCTTGTTTAACTAAATGCTCCCACATACACTTCAATAGACACACTCAAACCTTTCACAACTCCACAATATTCCTCAAGCCTTCCTTCATATTCAGAACTTGGTGAATATCTTCCGTTGATGTCCTATTTGTGAGAAAGCCCCGCTATGTTTTTCAAAGAAGCAATTTACTCTCAATTCATATTCAGAACTTGGTGAATATCTTCCATTGATGTCCTATTTGTGAAAAATCCCCACTATGTTTTTCAAAGAAGCAATTTACTCTCAAGGAATCTCAATTGTGTTAATTGTGTTGGTAATTCTATGGTCTTCAAATTTCGTGAAACAACACCATTGTTTATAAGTTTAGCTGCTTCTCTCTGCAATGGAGTTCAAAATTTTTCCATTTGCAGAATTAACTCTATACATAGTAATTATTCAATGTGTATTCAACGAGGTCCACAACTCCTAGCCGGTTCCTATTCGACTTACTAGCATAGTAGCATAATTCGAGTACAAATATGATTCAATAAAAAAAATGAGTAATAAAAAAAACTAATAAGAAAAAAATACGATAATAATTTACTTATACATTAAGGAAACATATTTTTCAAAACATCAGAAAAATTAAAAATATAAATAAACAAGTCAAGATTTTTATTTGCATTAGTTGTCCACTAAACCTATTCTATAGGTAAAAATTAAATATTAAAATATTAAAAAAATTATAAAATTAAAATATACTATATTCCAAATTATACATTAATTCTCCACTAAACTTATCCTATAGGTAAAAATAAAAATATTTAAATATTAAAAAGAATTATAAAACAATAAAATTAAAATATACTATATTCCTAAATATAGAGTAAGATAACTCTATTGAAACAAAATATATAGTAAGATAACATAGTTGAGACAAATTATATTAAGACCTGAACAAAATGAATACTGATTGATAAAATATGAGCGAATTAAAATGCATTAAGACTTGAACACAGTATTTGTCATTTGTTATCTAATATTAAATAATAATAAATTATATACATATTAAAATAAGTTAACTTGAAAACAATATTTGATACCCTATGTAAATTAAATTTTAAATAACCACATCTCAAAACTATTATCAAATTCAAATATCTTGACTCTTCGCTCCCTTATTGAACTCCCGCCCTTAAAATCTTTTATTGAACTTTGTCTCCAGATTTTATTTTCGAACTCAGGCTTGTGAAGTTAATATATATAATTAAGCCTCTTGTCTTTCATACTTTTTCCAAATTTCCGTACGAAAAATCCGGCCCAAATATGCTATTTTGCTTACTGAATGCCAATTCAATTAAGGGCATTTCCTCTATTATAGCCCAGGGATCTCCCTTAAAATGATCACCAAAGGACTGCTTTTGCTATAGGTAATCTTATGTGGAGCTATCTGATTAAATTTATAAGTCAATACCCAAATTCATTCAAATCCGAGAACTTGTGAATGCATCCAAACCGAGCATAATTTGCAGTAATTAAATCACCATGAACAGTTTTCTATTATGTTGATCCAAATGATGAAATAGAGCTGCACATAATTACCTACATGGCCTCTATAGTGTTGGGATTAATAATCCCCCTTTGTTCAATATAGTCTATTTTGTCATATTGCCTAGCTTAGGAGGTCATTTATCACCTTACTAGAGTTTTGGTGCCACTGGTGCCACTGGTATCATTGGTGCCATTGGTGCCACCGATGCCACTGGTGCCACTGATGCGAATCCCTACATTATAGGAACCCACTCTGAGTGCCACCAGCAGCCTCCATCAGTCGATTGTGGTAGGTAAGCAGTGATGTTGAGTAAACCTCCAGTTACAATCAGTTAGATCACTTTCGGTTAGCCTAGCGTCAGTTATGCATGCATGAAGGGAGAGTGGTGCCATTTTCCACCTACCTCATCAGTTAACTGATTGTAGGCTGATTTAGACATCTAGAGTTAGAATAATGAGCCTCCAGCATTGATTTAGACACACTAAGTTAGCTATTCAATCAGCTTGACATGGTAGATTCGAATCCTATCCATGGCATTCGAATTCTATTTATTGTATAATCATTGTATTATTGATGAATGAATGAACATTAATGTTGTAATTAACTAATCAATTCTTATCATATTTGTCTCGAATTTGTCTTGTTCAGTGTACATTGTCTTTGATATTCCACTGCATAATTCTACTTCTCAATTGCTCTCATTTGTTTGTAGATCAATGGTTCACAAATTTAACATGGTATCAGATCCTTGTTCAGGATAGCAGCAAGTCTTGTCCGATCTCCATTGTGCACCAGAAGCAGTTGAGTTTCCACATAAATCCTGCAATTTTTGCCTTGCTAACTCTAGATTCGTCAAAAGAAGTCTCTGTAGGTGTGATGGACTCTGAGAAAGTGAACATGTCAAGGTGGAAAGGCTTATACTGACATATGATTGTGAATTGAATTCGTTTTGTAGTGTTATTTGCAAGAACCTACGTAGCTTCTTGAGGAATTGACTAATTAACATACATAAAGATGGATTCTTCAGCTCTCATACCTCGAATCCTTACACCCTTCAACTATGTTGATTGGAGGGCAAATATGCAAGTGTCCTTGCGCAAGCTTGGTCTGTTTAGGATGACACTGGGTAGAGAAACTGAGCCTCGGCAGTATGTTGAAAAGAACAAGTTTTTTAATTGGCTTGATGAAGCCTTCAGTTTCATGTGCACTCACATCTCCCCGGATCTTTTGTTCCATCTTGAGGGACTAAGGACTCCAAAGGAAGCTTTGGATAAGCTTGAATATTTGTTTGGTAAACAAGATGAGCTTCGAGGACACATATTGGAGAATGATCTCATTGCATTACAACCCAGCAGTTTCGAATCCACTCAGCAATTCTTTACAAAATTCAAGTCACCAGTACTGCAATGTAAACAATGTGGAATAGCGAGGAAATATCAGCAATTGGTTCTATGAGTCCTGAACAATCTTGGCCCAAAATAATTATTCTTTGTCTCTACATTCCATTATGGAAGAACTTCCATCCCTAATTGGAATATGCATTCTCTAGATGCTTTTGCTGAGTACTTAATACTAGAGCAAGATAAATTGGTTCAAATGGGAGTGATTCAGACCTCCAAGAATCAAGCACTCTTAGTGAGAGACTCAAACAATGCGCAAGAAAGAGGGAATCACACAAGGAGTGAGACCAAAAAACTCTGATTCAAAGCCAAAGGAGAATCAAGAATCTTTCGATGGAGCCTTAGGTTCCAAGAAAAAGAAGAAATTCAAGAAGACTAGGTGTCCCTATTGTATGAGACGCTTTCATCCAGAGAGCCAGTGCATGAAGAAGGCCATCAACCAGTTGTCAACACTCCTTGAACAGAACAATATTGCCCTTCCACAAGGAGCAAAGAAGTATGATGTTGGACAACCGATAGAAAATCATGAGAGGTGCCATGCCTTGAAGGAAAGCCTCACTCAGTCGAAGACTTATTTGATAGATTCTGGAGCATCCAACCACATGGTTTCCTCTAGGGAAGCCTTCACCACTCTGAGTATCACAAGAGGACCTAGTATTCATATGGGATATGACTCTCAAATCCCAACACCATGAAGAGGTTCTATTAAAATCCAACATGGAGAGTTCAAGAATGTACTCTATGTGCCCTCTCTTTTAGCAAATTTGTTACATGTTTATCAGATGACACATACTGTCTCTCCAAAGCAAGTTGTATTTGGTCCTAAATTAGTGGAGATCTCAGATATCCCAACTGGGAAGATTATAGAGAAGGGTGTTGCAAACCATGCCTCCAAGGCATATGAATTCTCACACTTTCTGCCATACTCAGCTCCAACGCAATCTCAGCAGCCATTCGAAAGGGAAGGTAAATACTCTCTTTCATCTCCATTTGCAGCTAATGATATGTTGTCTAAAATTTCAGTTTCAGAAGATGAGGAAAAATATTGGCATGATATTGATATTGATATTATAACTCAAGATGATCTATATCCAGATCCAATTCCTATTCCAAATCAGAAGCCTAAATGGGACCAAAAGCTCATTGAAGCAACTGGGAATGGTGCTAGGAATCCAGATGATAGAAGAAGAACGAGGTCCCAGTATCAGAATGAACATGTCACACTCTCTCACACAGCTTCGCTACCTACAGAATGGTGCAACAAACTTCCACAGAGATGGTACTTGATGATAGTGAATGATTCACAATTTGGCCCACTTATGAACAAAATGGATCATTCCATTCCTCCTCCATAAAGAAGAGACAAAAACAACATTCAACAGATCTGAAGGAGATGGAATGGTTCACATGCACAGCCCTAGGATGACGATACATAGAAGAACCATGATTCTGCATGGCTACTCCACAGAGTTGCAAATTGTAGTAATTTTTTCACAAGTTTTTCCTCAAAGAGAAAATTTTTATCTTAAGTAGTATAGCATGTTTCCTCATTCCTGTTTATTTTGAGGGGGGGCAGATTCCCATGAGTTTTTCCCCATTTAACTTCTTTTATAAGCAGTTTATTTTATGACATTTAGATTGTATGGGTGACTTTTTGGCTTAGTTGTCGAGGCCCAAGTTGTCCAAAGTTAGGATTAAGGGGCATGCTGGGATTAATAATCCTCCTTTGTCCAATATAGTCTATTTTGTCATATTTCCTAGAGTAAGAGGTCATTTATCACCTTACTGGAGTTTCGGTGCCACCATGAATATTGGTGTCATTGGTGCCACTGGTGCCATTGGTGCCACTAGTGCCATTCATGTCATTGGTGCCATCGATGCCACTGGTTCCATTGGTGCCACTGGTGCCACCGGAGCCACTGGTGCCATTGGTGCCACTGATGCCAATGGTGCCACCGGTGCCGATGGTGCCACCGGTGCCGATGGTGCCACCGGTGCCAATCCCTACATTATAGGATCCCACTCTGAGTGCCACCAGCATCCTTCATTAGTTGGTCATGGTAGGTAAGCAGTTATGTTTAGTCAAACTCCAATTACAATCAGATAGATCACTTTTAGTTAGTCTAGCACGAGTTGTGCATCCATGAAGGGAGAGTGTCGCCCTTTTTCTAGCTACCTCATCAGTTAATTGATTGTAGATTGATTTAGACATCCGGAGTTAGACTAGTGAGCCTCCAGCAGTGATTTAGACACAATGAGTCAGCTATTCAGTCATCCTAAGCTGGTAGATTCAAATCCTATCCATGGAATTCAAATTCTATTTATTGTATAATCATTGTATTATTGATGAATGAATGAATAATAATGTTGTAATTAACTCGTCAATTCTTATCATATTTGTCTCAAATATGTCTTGTTCAATGTACATTATATTTGATATTCCACTCCATAATTCTACTTCTCAATTGCTCTCATTTTCCTCTAGATCAATGGTTCGCAAATTTAACATATAGAAGGCATTGAAGAGGTCGTATATGTTGCTTGCAAGGGTGACTTTCTTCGTGATGCTGAGTCGAGCTACTCTCTTGTAGTTATGTTTTTCTCATAATATATTTCAAAATCATTGTTGTTGAGAACCATATCATATTCACGTTTCTTCAGCGATTTTGAGTATACAACGTTGAAGTCGACCATTTGAAAGAAGAATTGTCTGAAGCCTGCAAGACAACAGAAATGACAAGTGAAGATTTAAATGAAGAAAAAAGGGTTGTTGCATCTCTAAGCTGAGGGTTAGAGGCATCTAAGAGAAGATAGTTTCATGTTTCATGCCACAAAAATAAGAAATCAAGCACAACAATATTGCAAGCTATGCAAAGAACCAAACCTCATCACACAACTTGTGAGGGAAATAACAACTATGATGCACTGATTTATCAAATCCAACGGAATAAAACCCTTTGGATTTTCACTTTTAGTTATTGGTTATGATGGCAATGGTCCTCAGTTGTATCAGTTTGATCCTCTATGTTCTTATCTTTCATGAAAGGCTTAAGCAATGGGAGAAAATGTTATCAATGCAAAAAGTTTTCTTGAAAAGTGATACGCATAAGACATGGAGCTTGATGATGCAACAAATACTGGCATATCAACACTAAAAGAAGGATTGGAAGGAAAATTTCATGAAAAAAATATTGAAATAGTCATGGTGATTCATTCAGATTCAATAAATTACTCAAGTCCTGCACTAAGAAAAGGTGTGGTTGCCTACCTATTCATCCATCACAGTGATATTCTATGTTTTAGTTTGTTGAATCATGGGGCGTTTTAGGTGGATAACCCTAAGAAATAAAATAAACTACTCTAGCTTCTTTCGAGGTAGGGGAATAATTACGAGATTCATGGGAAATAATTATGAAATAATATAGGATTCTCTTAATTGTTGGATGAACCCAAGTTGTTAAAGAGTTGGATCAGACGGATAGAACATCTACCTGTGTGAAAATATCTAATGCAACTGCATTAGGCCCATCCTGAGTTGAGGTCATTTCCCCTATCATCGATCCTACTGCTAGGTGATGGTGCAGTGGGGCTTACAGCTTGACTAGTAGAGTGCACTGAGCGAGCTACACGAGGAGCTACTTTTGTCTTAGGACTTCCCCAAACAAATAAACATATAGCCTGTAGCTCCTTGAAAATCTGTGGATCTAGGATTGGGGTCAGAACAATGCGATGCAACCATTTCGAGACAAAAACAAAACCCTTGTGATTTCTAAATCAATGGTGCAAAACGAACTTGAACCGACGACCTCGAGGTGCTTGACACTAATATTCATGGGGATTTAGATTCCAAAACAATGTAGAGGAATTTGCTTGGTACATTTATCTTTTGGGGCTTTTGACTAATTGTTTGTTTTTTTCTCAAGAGAGGCGGGAAAATTGGGGAAAATTTGAAGGGCCATAAAAATTGAGGAAAATTTGAAGGGCTTTTAACTGTTTGCTTTTTGGCTAGAGGCTAGAAAAATTGAAGAGAAAACACGTTTAGCATTTTTTTTAAATTGATAAGTACAAAATTAAAAAGAAATATATGAAAATAACATATAAATTATTAAATATAAACATAAATTTTATTTTTAAAAATCAAATATAAATTTAAAATAATAATATTTTAATGATATTTATATTTTTTTTAATATTAAAGAAACTTTAGTATGAAAATATAATTCACGATACATTTAACATACATAATTCTATCAAATTTATATACTATAAAATTAATTGTTACAAATTTTTAAAATAAGATGAAATGTAAAAAAAAAAATGAGACAAGCATAGCAAAGCACAAAAAACAGAAGCATAGGTATCAAGTGATACCAAGAAGAAAAATTTTAAAGTGAAGGAGAGTGAATCAATAAACATATCAAACATATCGGTGAAGAAGATTTAGCTATGACAAGTATAGGGAGGCATTGGTCTCTCAATTATTTGTATCAATAATGTAATTGTCAACACATAGTCCATATTGGATAATGCCTTTTAAAGAATGGCATGCATTGACAAGGCTCTAGGGATTGACACCGTGTGGCATCAACCTACTTTTAGTAATATGGCAAGGTTGAGGAAAATGTAGGTTAATTCTTAAAATCTACAATCAAAGAACTCATAGCATAAGTGGAGCAAAGGAATCCGATTGTTCGTTAGCCGAATCCGACTATCATTGTAGTAATGAAATATGAATAATAATAATATATTGGATGATGGATAAAATGTACAATAAGCTCGCCTTTTATATGGCTTGATCCAACATAGTGAAGGGTTACACCCTTTCACTAGTAATCTAATAGTCTAATTAATATTGTATTTTATATTTGTTACATTGCCACTCCCTTTAAGGAAGCTTTGTCCTCAAAGATTAAGTATTTTCCTAGTGTCGTTCTTTATTCTGACTCGGTGTCCGTATTAGAATCGGACGAGGTCTCTTGTGTAGAGACTTGCACTTCCTTTCCATTGATGATTTTGCACTGTATTGTCTCATTGTTCCTACATTTATGACCAGGGGTCCAATCATCACCGCATCGACGACATGTGTTTTTCTTCTTTTTCTTTTTATTATCAGAGTAACCGTTAGATGACTTTGATCTATTTTCCATTTCGTAGGCGTATGATTGAGGTTTGTGGCATTGATGGCCGGGAGACCACGTATTTGCACAGTACCTACATTGTGTCTCTTTTTGTTGTCGATAATGGCTATCGCCTTTTGTTTTTATTCCTTCCAATTTGCGTTCTGCGGCTTTTGCTTTACGTCTTGCTACTTCTACGTTATGTATGTCATGTAACTTTCACTCTTTTTGGAGGTGTGGTTTAAGACCTCCTAAATAGGTTTTGAGTCTTTGCTTGTCAGACAACCCAAATACTCGTGTTGATAAGGATTCCCATTGATATGTGAATTACTCAACGATTCCGACTTGTTGTAGTTTGGTAAGTTTACTGAAAATTTCATCTTCTTTGATTCCTTGAAACCTATTAAAAAAATCATTTTTGAACAAGTTCCAGGTGTAGGTAAAATTATATCTCTTCCACCATAAGTACCAATTATAGGCGTACCCTTCCATATGCATTGACGCGTATTTCACCTTCTCCTCGTCATATTGAATGTTGTAAATGTCGAAGTATTCTTCTGCTTTGTTTAGCCAAGCAACGCATTGGTCTTCACTCCCATTGTATTTTGACAACTCTATTTTTGTCTTAGGTGGGTACACTTTGTAAGGACGACGTTGAGTTCCTTTTGCCTTATGGTTTGATGGTGGCTAGGAACTACTGGACGATGAAAGCGACATATCTGAATTGCTTCGTTGTTGGCGGTGATTTTTAGTTTTTCTTTTCTCTACTATTTTGCTTATAGCGTCTATTTTGTTGTTTAATCGTGCCTCCATATCTGGTAGTATTTGTGTTTTTATCTCTTGCTTAAGTGTCGCATTGTTAATATTTATTTCTTTTTGCAATTCTTCTTGATTCTTTACGAGTGTTTCTTGGGTGGCAACATGAAATGAGGCATCTAGCATGTGTGGACCGCTGACTTGGCCCGGACTGGGTATGAGCCTTTGTAACATCTCGATTAATATATTATGGTTCCGTGTCATGGTGCTCATGTTCTGTGTTAAGGTGTTTATGTTTTACGTTATGGTACTCATTTTGTCATCCATGTCTTTTTGTTTTTCGTTCAGGATGTCAAGTTTGTCGTTGAGCCTTCTTTCTAGTACCAAAACAAGATCGTTTTTGAGTAATGTATTGTTATTTTGCATCTTTTCCTTCAAGCCTTCTTGGTTATCAACGAGGGACTTGATGTCCTTCTCCATTTTTTCGATCTTCTCTTTCAGTTCCTCTATGGTCTTGGACCTTGTATGCAGAGGTGTGTATTTCCACACTATTTTGGCTAATAATATATTAATTAATTAATTAATTATTATTATTATTTATAAACTATATAATATTTTATATATAGTTTTTTTTATAAACTATATATATATATATATTACAAATATTATAATATTATTTATATTATAATCAATATAATATTTGATTTTTTTTTAAATATATTGAAATAATATATTATATTTCAACTTATTATATATTGTTTTGTTTGTTTGTTTTTTTGCAGGTCGTGGAGGTGGATGGGGGAGACGGCGCTATGAGAAGGCAGCGAGGGCAGGGAAGCAGAGAGGAGCAGTGAGGGTTGATGCTGCGGATATGGAGGAGGGCGTCGGGGCAAGAGAGGGTGTGAGGGAGATGCAGGAGGCAGATGGAGAAGGTGCGCAGCGAGAGTGCGGTGATGGTAAGGAGGTGGAGCTGGGCGCGCGCGACGGCAGCAGCAGGAAGCATGCGACTGGCTGGGAAGTGATGCGTAGGGGGAAGATGTGGAGTGGGAGTGGATGGATGGCAGAGGTGGAAAGGCGATGATTAGGAGAGCAGCGTGCAGTGTGGTGCTGGAGGAAGGAGCACATGGATCTTGTTGGAAGATGGGGACCAGAGTGAATGAGAGGAGGGAATGGGCCGAGAGAGCAGGGATGGCGAGCAATGAAGTAGGTAGATGGGCGCAGGGAGGTGGAGAGTGGGATGGGATGCTTATGGGAATATGGGGAGGGCACGCACGAGAGCGGCAGCATGGAGGGAATGGAGGCTGGTTAAAGGAAGCGTGAGGATGGTTAAAGGATGAGAGATGGAGAGAGTAGAATGAGTAGCCGAATTCGAACTCTTAGGGGAGGAGCGAAAAGCTCTGATACCAAATGGAGCAACCGAATCCGGTTGTCCGTTAGTCGAATCCAACTATCATTGTAGTAATGAAATGTGAATAATAATAATATATTGGATGATGGATAAAATGTACAATAAGCTCTCCTTTTATATGGAAATAGCCAACATAGTGAAGGGTTCAACCCTTTCACTAGTAACCTAATAGTCTAATGTAACAAATATAAAATACAATATTAATTAGACTATTAATATTGTATTATATATTTGTTACAATAAGGAAGGACACTAATACTGTGTTTATGAGTAACCAAGTGTCCTACATAAACAACTCTTTCAAGCAAATTGATCCTCCTAAAATCTCTTGATTTAGCATAATATGGAGCTAGAGTGGTGTGGTCAATGGAATAATGCAAGATAGTCCTAGTGTTCTTCAATTGAGTAGCTGTGGGGCACTTGTGACCCTTAGTGCATTATGTTGACCTTGAAAATGCACACAAATTTTTAGGGCCTTTTTAGGAAAGAGGATCCCTCAAATTTAGAATCCATGTTTTAATCCAAAGATGTAGTAGGTTATGGATATCACCTGGGGCAAAATGTTTTGTAAAATACTTGTAGTACCCCTCTAGAATCTTCATTGGATTTCATTAAATGGGTCGATTTTTTTATTGGACCAAGGAACTTTTTCTTAGGGCAAAGAATTTCCCCTTCTCTTTCCAAAGTCTTTCCCCATTCTTCATGCTACATCCTATGCATTACCTTACACTCCTTACATACTCTATCCTTCTACATCGATTCTTCCTCCAATCCCCCTAAATGTTTAGATCCCTTCGATATTCCACACATTTCCTATGCCTTTCCTTCACTCCCCGCACTCCAATTTCCCATGGGGAAAAGGACAAGAGTAACCCCAAAGTACATATCATAACAATGGAAATCAACTGGGTTCAATTTAAATGCATTGTAGACTCCATCCAACCTACTGTTAGAATCGAGCTAATCCTACAACATGCAACATTCCTACTGACAATGATCATTCTATAGTCCATGTAGAAGTTTCACATTTTGATGTGGTGCACGATGCTATAAAAAAATTCAAATAACAAAATATAACCTTAAATTTGAGAAGGGAAGTGGGGGAGCGAGGGATCAACTTTATTCATATATTAAACATTCTAGGAATGCAAATTTAGATTTTAATTTGAATTTTTAAAATGAAGAGACAGATATAAGCACCGTACCCTAGATTGCTATTGACGATATCATAGATCTCAATGATCATTGCCTAGTTCGGACCAATCAACATATGACTCGTGGCCCTTTCCACAAGAGAGCTTGACATATTTATTCTACTATTTACACAGACACCAGATTAGATCAAATCGTGCCTCCAACAAATGCACTCTATTGGAATAAACCAATCCTACTTAAATCCCAGATCATGAAAAAATGACCTCTTTTGATCGAAACTATGGGGTTTGAGATAATCATTCCTTGGTCGGCTAAATATCACCAATTTTGACGTGGATTCTCAACATTCAATCCCCACGAGCTCGAAAAATCCACGTGAAAATAAGGTTGGGTCTTGCTGATTAGAAATCCATCGGCATAGAGGCCAAACCCTAAGATATATACTCCTTGGACATCCCAATTCTTAGTTAATTCAGTCACATAATCAACCTTCCCCAATATCTCACTGTGAGTTTGGAATCTTGCTTTTACTCTCATAAAAAATTGCAATCCCACGCATTTTTTTTTTAAGTTGACCTTATTGGTGCACTTATGTATGTAAGCGCACAAATGCATCTAATACATAGGAGCATGAGTGTGTCGATTTAAGAGGTGCATTATGGCCAGGGTAAAAGTAAAAGTGTGTTATAACTCATGGGTTAAGCAGAAGGCCTTTGGGCATGATATAGTATTCATATAGGAAATCTTTGTTGTGCAAGCACAATATTCTCCATACGGAAACTTCAACCCATGACGGATGTGATTGATGCTTTTAGGTTTCAATAACTAGGGATAGCTATCAATGAATAAGGCACACTTTTATGCTAAAAATTGAGGTGCTTATACCATAGCATTTGCATTGGCCCTAAAAATGAAATATTTGTCATGTGGATGAGATATGTTGGCCATTTCAAGTTTTGCACAAAATAAATTGTTCTTATAGATTAGTCCAAGGTAAAAATATTAAGGTTTTAGTCCATAATTTGCTTCCAGCTATTATGGTATGTATGCATGACATCAAGCTAGGATCTAGGGGATGTTTGGATTTCAAGTAGGGTATGATTCTGATTTTAATATTGTTAAGTACATAATGGATTGTTTGCATAGTATTTTCCAATGTTTAGGGCCAAAACTTAGATTCTAAGCTAATACTAATGACCTAACGGGTTCATGGGATGTGCATGATTCTTGAGGTTATGAATGTAATAAATGTGTTATGCATTCAATAAAGAAACAAATGCTCAATATTTAGTGTTTAAGGTTGGGGATTAACCTAAATATCCTACATTTAATAGATAAAATGACAAGCTCCAAACTACAACTATCAACTCACTGGATTACTCTTTCATATTAAGAAGGTACAATCATTATTTATTTTTTTGGCAGTTGTATGGATGCTTGTTTGTAAGTGAACTCTAGTGAAGAACAAAAAGAGAAGAAAAGAAGACAAAAATATACCAAAACTTGTTCCACATAATATTCCATCAAGAACAAATAAACACTTTTGATGTAAAATCCAGTCAATAATATCCTATATGAACCAGTGCACACTCATTTTTTTTAAAAGGCAATCCCTTTAACATCAGTCACTATGTTTGGAGCTATAGGATAAATCACTAAGAACTGCACTAAACAAACAATTTTGAACATATATAGGATGGTCAATCTAATATAGATAAACTTAACCTTAATCCCTTCATATAAATCCCGTGAACGACAGGAGCTAAGAAATGCATGGTTATATTCAGATCGCACATATTCACGAAGTTGCTGAACCTTCTTTCTGGGACGCCACTACTTCCATGACCAAGCAAATGGATATGCAAGCACTGGTAAAATACTATGTACATAACCTTCCCACCATTGGTATGTAGCTATATAATTCATCTCATCAACAAATCTATTAAAAGCATCCTTGTACCTATAGAGTTTGTATGCACAAAATGATTACTCAACCATCTACTATATAATTTTAAACAACCTAAAGCTGGCTATTACCTATCACCTTCAATGTAACACTAATTATGCTTTCAATGTGCTTAAAACAAGTTCCCTGATCTTAGCAGTCATGCCCTTTTTCATTACTTCTTTTTCTTATAATAATTGTGTGTATCTTGTTTTCTGTTATTTTTCGAGTTGAACAATTTTTAATGCTCACTTAGATGTCCTGAAATGTGTGTCCCATCAATTGTTGTCTATTAAATATGTTTACCTGAACATTGATCAGTCTACCTTTCACTAAGTTTAGTCAGAAAAGGCCACAATGCAAAATAATTCTTGGAAAAAATAACTACTTGCACAATATAACTAATTTGGTCTGGCTATGAATGAGGAAAGTTCCATGGTTCCCCAAAAGTATTTGACCCCATAAAGTACATTCAGTGCACACGATTCTCATATTCTTCTGCTCTAGTGCTTTCCATATCCTGTATCTCAAATACCAAACGCAAATAAGTAATCATTTACAATAGCAACCACTGTTGCAAGTGTGAAAAAAATGCACATTGGTATTGTTATCTAACTAATAAATAAGAAAAACAACCATAATATTATTAACATCATACCTCATTGAGTGATACAAGGAAAGGGAATGAATGATCAATCCATGATTCATGTTGATTGATCAATCTGCGCAATTCTTGACTCTATTCCTCGCTCTATACCTTGTGTTATGCTTGGCCCTTTTCTTAGGGAAATTACTAGCGCAATACCTTCTGAAATTCCTATCGCAATCCTCATGCTATGTCTAGCTCTATACCTAGCATTATTCCTGGCGCAATTCCTATCACAGTTCCTTCTAAAATTCTTGGCTATTTTCCTAGAACAAATTTTGTTGTTAATGTTGGCACTATATTTAATGTTATGTCAGGCGTTTTCCGAACACAATTCCTAGCTCTAAACCTAGTGCATTAATAGCGCATTTCCTTTTGAAATTTATGGCATTATTCCATGCACTATACTCGGATTTATACCTGGTGCTATGCTGAATGTTTTCTAGGCACAATTCCTAGCTCTATACTTGGTGCTATGTCGGATGTTTTTCCTGACGAAATTCATGGCGCAATTCTTGGTGCTAACCCTGTCTCAACATATGGTGCTATTCGTGGTGCTATTTTGGACGTTTTTTTGGAGGCTATTATGGGTGTTATATGGGATTCTATTTTGGACGTTAATTGGGACTCTAAATGTATGGTGTTATTCCAAGAGCTATACCTGGTGCTATGTTGGATGTTTTCTAGGCGCAATTCTTGGCTCTATACTTGGTGCTATGTCAGATGTTTTTCCTGGCAAAATCCATGGCGCAATTCCTGGTGCTAACCCTAGCTCAATATATGGTGCTATGCTTGGCGCTATTCTGGACATTTTTTGGGATGTTATTCTGGGCGTTATATGGGATTCTATTTTAGACGTTGAATGGGATGCTAATAAGGACGCTAATTAGGATGCTTATTAGCATCCAAAATGGCGGCAAATTTTAAAAATGGACGCTAATAATTCCATTAAAAGCGTCATCTTGTGGAAAATCATTCACTATGTCCAAAAAATGATGAAAAATACACTAAAAGTGATAGTGGACGCTAAAAAGGAAACTAAAAGAGACATTAATCACAGGGTTTTATTGTAGTGCATTTACCTTCTTAGATTTATAAGAATAAGGGAATACCCACATGTTATACACTGCATGTTATCGTAAGAGTCAACATATCATGAAATATCAACATAAATAATCACAAATAGTTAGTACATGTCATGAAACTACGAAATATTATCAAAGGAACTATATGTGATCATGTCATTATCACATCATAATATCATCCTAAGAAAATCACCTCTTCATACCTTCATCAAGATGTACTAGTGTCATCATAGCATGCCTTCAAATCATATTATCAGCATATATACATTTTAAACACATAAGTACTTCAACATACATTGTAAACATGATAATAGTCTAAACACATACCATACGCAAAATCAATAAGACATCATGAAAATTCACCAATTTCATTAATATGCATGAATAATCAACAATATGCACTAAAGATCGCATCATCATCCCCCCATCTGGATAAGTTTCCTTGATCTGATATCCCGTGATGCCATCTAGATACATACCATCTCTTGATTATATTGCTTACATAAGAAGGTTGATATTTAGTACATGTTTAAGTTTTCCATAGTAGTCAAATTCATTGATAAGTATGGATGTTATGGTCTGCCCTTGGATACTTCCAAGGTTATAGTGTGCATCCCCTATATGAAGAACACATGATTATTTTCTTGAGATGTGATAACAAACACCATTCTAAGTAGGTAATCATTACCTTCCTACAATATGACAAGGTAGGGGAAAATACCCCTTCATCTTTGAGAATCAAACTAAGAAACTGATCAATGCTAGAAGAAGTTTGTTTTGATGGTTGTCAAACCCATGATGCAACATGCACCTACAAACCATGTTGGCTCCTTCTAGACAAAGGAATAAATGAACAACTAGATAATTTGCTTATGGAGTATAAAGTAGTATTCATTAGTCTAAAGAAACTATATTTATGATGTTGCATGGAACTTATGTCTAAATCAACTTTGCAAAACATCAATTTCTCAAAATAAAAATAAATAAATAAATAAAATCAATTAATAGGAATGTAATTAAGCTCATAAATATAAGGCTAATTAAACCAGGTGTTTCTGTATGAACATCGGTAGTACTGCTAGTTCTGAAGGACAATATTATGCATAGGTTATTAGAGATTAAAAAAATCAATATATAATCAATACCTTCTACAAAGGATCAATGACTCGGTTGGTTAGCTTTTTGAAGCTTTGCATTTCACTAAGCCAAAAATTTAGTTTGAACGTTTGGATAAGAAACGAAGACACATGGAAGAGTCTCTCTCTCTCTCTCTCTCTCTAGCATGATTTGTTTAAGTAGCTTGTGCAATGCTTCCATGATGTTCATGAGACTGACTAATATTTGAAATTACTTATTCAAGAAGCAACAATTTAAGATTATCAACCTTTGTTTTCTATAGATATCAAAGAATATGCTCCAACTTAGAAACCTTTACTAGTTTTAAACCCTCTTTATTCCTATTTGTTAACCTATAAAAATATCCCTAGTACATTTTTCCCACAAAAATAAACATGTAAATCATAAAGAAGGAATAAACATGTAGAGGGATACGGTAGAACCAAATACCACATGTATTAATGAGTACCAAATACCTAATGAGCTTGATTCTTCCTAAATACCCATAACTAGGCCACATTTATTAATGAGTACCAGATACCTAATGAGCTTGATTCTTCCTAAATACGCATAACTAGAGGGATAGGGTAGAACCCTAACAATATATTATTTATTATTATTATTATTACATGAAATACATAACAAAGAAAACCCACTGAGCACTTCTCCTCATTTCTAAGATGGTACCGAGACTAAATTGGATATCCAAGATGCTTCACGGCTCAATACATTACAACAATGTACTCATAAAGAGTTCAACGTGCCACTTATGAGAACTGATCCTAGGTGGGGAGGATAATACTCCTTTATCTCAATCGCCTTGACTATACCCAATGGAGAGTGCCCTAACAAAATACCAATAGGAAAAAGGAGAATATTATGTGCTCATCTAAACACATGTATATCATAAAAACCAAATATTGTCTAATATTATATGGTTTCTAATGTAACAATTTTCATGACAACGTTACATATAAAATTTATAGCATATATCTAATGTTAAACAAAATCTCGAATCCAATAGAAAATAAATAAATTGATTGTCTATATTGGGCAAACAATATGCACCCTACAACAAAGCAATTAAAATTATATATAATGAACTATATAGTACCCTACCTTGAAATTGAACACTATATTATATCTTATCTTTTATAACATTGATTAATATTAATAACCCATATTATAATTAATGTTAGTAAATACTCCCATTATAAATAACCCACCCATATATATAAAAGAATGGTGAAAATCAAATAGATTTATCACTCTTAATATAACTTATTCGTATGATTAGAACATTATTCCTATATATAAAAAAATTGAAAAGATAAATTCTAAACACCTTCTTCGAATTGTCCTATGATAAATATGCGACTCCACTACTAAAGCATAATTGAAGATGATTGGATTGAAGGTTAAGAGAACTAAAAACATGTGCATCCCAAGTAGAGTATTATCCTAAGCAAGACAATATGTAGAGTATTATCCTAAGCCACACAATATGTAAACTTTGGGACAATGTAATATAAAAAGCTTATTTACAACCCAAAAATAAATAAATAGTATGATCGAAAATCTAACACAATATTATGTCATGTTTGACTTTTTTTCAGTAGAAAAAATCATGTCCTTGATATTTATAAAGAATCAAAGGGCATCAAAGGTGCCTTCCCAAAAAATGGGTTACAAACATATAATTGATTAGAGGGATGATAGCTACAGCAGCATCCTGCATGAGTCACAACACATCAGAGCAGAGGGGGGCAAGTACATTTTCTGCAAATACTATACCCATCAAAAATAAGAATGTCCCACATAGCCATATCTATCGAGAATACAAAGAGTGTAGAATAGCAGTCTAAAAGAAGCCACTCCATTACTATCCCTTAGGTGCATAAAAATTGGAGAACATGCTCCGGCACCAGGCTCAAAAGTAGTTGAAACAATCCTATGAGGTCAAATGACCATCAATGAATTCAGAGTAAAATCCTGAACCCGGAGCCAAAGAAAGTGCTTTTTTAGACAGTCGGTCTGCCAACTGATTGCGTTCCCAATAGACATGGAAAAAGGACAACTCCAGGAAGCATGAGCATTTCTTCCTAATATCCCTACACCAATGGAGGAGCTCAGGTGGTGTGAGGGAAGTAGTACCCTTAGCCCAATTGATGATGACAGATGAGTCGCCAAAAATCTTGAGCTTGGGTAACCCCATCGTTTGGGAAGTATGCAGAAGGGCCCAGAGCCCCAGTAATTTAGCTCTGTTATTGGTACTAAGGCCCGCCCCTGATGCAAAATCGAAGGAATGAGACTCATTCAAGTGCAGACAGGAGCCAACCCCCCCATTATTTTTTGCTAATGCGCCATCAAAAAATCCACAGGGGTATACAAGAACAGGACCAGGACCCATGGGTCTTGACTTTTTAACTTTTAAGGCAAGAGGGCATAGCAACTGTGAAGAGTATGCAATCTGGTGAAGAATGTTGATGACAGGAACAGTTTTTCCTTCAAATGTGGACAAATTCCTCTCTTTCCATACAATCCACATGGCTATAAATGGGAGAAAGCAATACCCAGATTGGTTGGAGTAATTAACAATCCACATTTCCAGGAAAGAACAAAGACCATCAGGCAGGAAGGAGTGATATAAATGGTGCTGCTCCAGCAGGCAAGAGAAAATGTTTTTCCATATAGAGCAATGATAGAAAATATGCTCAACACTATCAACATCCGATCTGCACAGTGCAATTTGTTCATAAGTACCAGCCACGTAAAACAACAAACTTTCCTGGGGAGATTTCTATTCCACACAAAGGTAAGGAGCCTGCTGCCAGACGGGGGTGAAGAAGCGTTTATGATACATTCATAAATCAAATTTGCAGAAATAGTCCCATCAGACATTTTATAGGACCAAGTCAGTGCATCCATATCATCAATCAGGAACATACCACATAATTCCATATTTATTGTATAGGTATGCCAAGCTACTTTCCATTCACCACCAACACCAAGATCCTCGGCAGAGTACCAATAACTGTGTGCGGAGGATATTCCGAGCCTGTGCCAGAGTCATGATATCCAAATCCTCTAGGTACTCCCTTAAACCAGCTGGAATCATGAGCGAGTTAGATACACCAACAATCGGATCAATGCCGATAAGTACTTTCATCCCATTTCCAACTTGCCAAGTCAGGTTCCTACCAAGCCACGGGAGTGTAAGCAGGAACCCCTTCCAAATTGCAGAAACCCCACGAGTTTTGAAATTCTTACCCCTGAGCCACATCTCAATAGAATTCTTCTTCAAGTATTTATTGACGATAACACGATGCCAAATACCATCATTCTGGAGTACCATCCACAGGTTCTTTAATCTAAGAGCAATACTGAACCAATTCAACTGCTTAATGTCCCAACCACCGAATTGTTTAGGCCATGAGAGGTGTTTCCATTTGGTCAGGTGAAATTTGTGCTTACTATTTGAATATCCCCAAAGGAACGCAAATGTCAAAATTCTGGGCTTATTTAAGATGGATTCAGGTATGGGTGCCAGCCCCATCCAGTAGACAGGAATACTTGTCAGTACAGCTTGAACAAGTGTCAAGCGACCACCAATAGAGAGAAACTTGTGAGCCCATTGTGAGATCTGATGTTCAAATTTTTGAATCAACCAATGCCAGTCACGTACCCTATATCCCAAGGGCTTGAGAAAATAGCTTAGGTACATAAAGCCTGCCAAGATAGTTTCCATTTTATAGGGCATCACTTTGGCAATATCAGTGCGAATATCAACCTCCACATTATTATAAAGAAAACTAGATTTGTCGACACTGATACACATCCCTGATGCCTTGCAGAATCTACTTAGAATGACTTCAAAAGCCATCCATTCAGATAAGGTGCCCGAGCCCAGAAGGATCACATCATCAACAAAAAGGAGATGAGTAAGAACAAAGGTAGAGGAGATCTTGATACCTTTGATGAGTCCATTATCCCTAGAATCAACAATCAGTAGACTGAGCCCCTCAATCACCAGTATAAAGAGCAGGGGAAAAAGGGGACAGCCTTTCCTGATACCTCTCGAAGTAGTGAAGAACTTCAAGGGAGTCCCATTGATAAGGACAACAAAGTTAGCTGATGTAATGCATCCCATAATCCAGTTAATAGAAAGCAGAGGAACCCCAATCTAAATCAAAATAAGCTTGATATAGAACCAATTGACACGATCAAAGGCCTTCACCAAATCCAGTTTAAGAATAAGTGAACAGGAATTTTTTGTCTTGACAGTATGGAGAGTTTCCTGTACAATACCAATTGGATCCATAATCTGACGATTCTTTAAAAACCCAAATTGCTCGATGGATATATGGGAGTCCAGGAAGGGTTTAAGTCTTGTTGCAATGACCTTCGATATCAATTTGTAGAGCATATTGCATAAAGATATGGACCTATAATCTGCAAAGGTAGCTGGATTTTCCTTTTTGGGGATAAGTGCCAAAAAGGTGGAATTTAGAGAGGGAGGGATACAGCCCGAGACCTTAGAAAAATCCACAGCAGTGCATAATTCTTCACCCAGCAAGTCAAAGAAGAAAAGGTAGAATTCGACAGTCCAGCCATCTGGACCAGGGCTCCTGTCTTTCTTGAATGAGTGTAGTGCACTTTTAGTTTCAGTTAAGGAGACAGGTTGAGTGAGACAAGGGGCATCATCTAGGGAGATCATTTTAGGGTAGAGCAAAACAACCTTGAGCTGTTCAAGAATACAGGTTTGGTGGTCATCTTTGAAAATATATGCAAAATGATTATGTCCCAATAATTTTAATTCAGAATCCTCCTCATAGCAGCGTCCGCCATCATCCCTAAGAGACCAAATATAGTTCTAATTCCTCCTGCCCAATGCCAAAGCATGGAAGTACTTCATATTGGAGTCACCTTCAAGAGCCCATTTGGTCCGACTCTTGAGTTTCCAGATTAAAAGGTAGTGCTCCAAAATCTTTTTTTTTCCATATGGAGCTGTGACAGGGAAGTCTGTTCCTCATGGGAAAGGATGCCAAAGGAAGAGTTGGAGAGTAAGGAGTGGATGTCCTCATCCAGTCTTCGAGATTCAAACTCCATGTGAGAGCTTTTGTCTTTGATCCAGTCTTTAACTTCCAACTTAAGGGTACGGAGTTTATAGGATAGGTGATCCAACTCAGAACCTTGCGAGGAAGGTGACAGTCTAGACCACCAGTTAGTGAACCAAGATACAAAGTCATTATCATTGAGCCAAGATCGATTGAATTTAAAAGGGTATTTACAAGACCCCAATGACTTATTCCATTCTAAGCAGATAGGGTAGTGATCGGAGATATCAGAAGTATGTGTCCACACCCGGTGGACTAAGAGAGTAGGGATCAAGGAGGATGCAATTAAGAAATGGTCAAGACTTTTGTTGATCCCATTATCACCCACCCTACCATTCCTCGAAGTGGGACATGCTATGGAGGGAGCAGTGTCAATAAGGCCCACAGAATCAAAAAGATGTTTAAAGAAGGAAGAAAGGGGATCAATCATAGCCCTCTTACCCCAAATCTCAGAAGAGCTCGTGGTCAAGTTAAGGTCTCCACCCAGAATCAAATTGAGTGAATTAAGCAGCCCCCCCCTAAGCACCTTGTCCCAGAAGATATCCCTATCCTTGTAGGGGCCATAGCAATTGAGGATGTCAAGGGTGGTGTCCAGACCCTGAAATTTTGCCTTCACGAGGATGCCAGCAAAGGTTTCATAAGCACAGCATCTAACCCTACCAAGATTCCAAGCAGTAAGTAAACCACCCGAGAGCCCCAAGGCATTCATGGCACATAATTCCCAATTAGGAAGGAGCTTGGAAAAAGCATGCAAAGCAGGATAGGTACTACACATCGTCTCCTGGAGGAGTATCATGTCCGGGCGCAAAGAAAGGAAGAGAGCGTGGAGGCTACACTGTTTAATTTTGCCCCCTAGACCTCTGACGTTGAGTGATAAGACCAGCATTAAGGCACCCATGGGTGGGGAGGAGATGCTCTAAGTCCTCGAGTGGATTGCCCTCTAGCAGCATCCTTGATGTGAATAGAGAGAGGGATGTATGGAGGTGAGGTAGAGGAAATTTTTTCTTTGAAACCCTTATTATCCTTCTTCTTTTTTTGAATAGTAACATTCTCGAATCTGATAGAGTTGAGGTGGAGAGTGGACGGGGAAGTTGGATTTACAGCAGAGAAAAGGGACAGTGTTTTGTGGAGAGAGGGATTAGAGAAAGAAGGAGAGGACCGAGGACTACATGGGGAAGGAAGAGGTGGGGGAGAGGAAGGTGCAATAGGCAGGGGTGAAAAATCCACTAATGAGGTGAGAACAGGTACCAAGGCAGTTGTGTGAGCAGCCAAGGGGGAGAAGGGTACCGGTGCAGAAGGTTCGACAAAATTGGGAGCTAATACCTGGTCCAAAGGTGTGTTCGAACCCGAAGCCAAGATAGAGGAGTCAGATGAATGAACCAAAGGGAAAAATGTAGTGGGAGAAGGGGAGTCCCTAGGATCAATATCAGAGGGAACCACAGAAGGAGCCTCGGGGAAAGTGTCTTCTGAGAGAGAAATAGGTTCATTAACAGGATTAGGAGCCCTCACCAAAACATCTATATCATCAAGCATAGCATCGGATACATCCCTAAAAAGAGCAAGAGATTGAGAATAAATACCTCTTTTCGCATCCACTGATATAATGGAGACATCACCAGAACTGTTCATGGGGGTGTCAGCCAGACTTGAAACAGGTGGAGAATTTTTGAGCATTGGACAGCTTCTCTGAAGATGACCGGTGTCTAGACATCTACTGCAGCGAAATGGAACGTGGAGATAATCCAGTTTCTGCACCATGAGGCGGTCCTTACACAAGTTTTCCACCTCAACAGGAAGACGGGTGGATACATCCATTTCAACCAAGACCCTAGCCATACGTTTATCAAATGATAGGTGAAATTCATCATCCACGGCCACAAATCTGCCTATAGTATTAGCAATACCTTCAAGGATGTGCAGGCTCCAGAGAGGGAAGGGAAGATGCGGCAATAGAACCCATAGGTGACGTTTCGTCACACGTTCCTAGAGAGGAACAAAGTGTGAGTGCCAATGACCGAGGACCAGAGAACTGGAGCCAACATGCTAGGTCTGTTGTAGGATGAGAGAAGCGTGATCAGCTTCTAGGAAGACAAACACAATCCATCCATTCGAAAGAAGGCTAATAGTCAGGGTATAGGTCAGAAGTGGTTTCTAGAAGTCCCGAGCCCAGTCAAACAAGGCCTTCTTGCCCATCCTGCAGTATTCAAGACGCCCGACGAGAGCCCTGGAGCATAAATAGGAGACCCTATCCATGAAAATATCGTGTCCAAGAACAAACCGGAACTTGCCCTCATGATTTTTTATGTTCTTTGCATGTCTCCGACGACGTGAGGAGGACATGTGCCCGTTGACATCCATAACGAGGAAAAGAAGTCCACGCCCAAAAGGCACCAACAGTGGGAGGACCTGTAGCAGGAAACAACCACCTTGACCAGTCACAACCAAGCAAATACCCCAGTAGAAACCCGTAGTAGAAGAAGGGTCAAAACCCGACACATCCGCAGAGGCAATCTGCCCATAAGAACCCCCACAGAAAGCACACAATCGGGGATACAACAAAACACCGGGAGCCCCGAGCCCAGAACCCAACCGGATCAAAACCACCGAGAAAATCGGTGACGGCAAACCACAGTTCAGCCACAGACAGGGACCCAATGATGGGTTGACCTAAATGAAACCAATAAAGACCCAGGGTTAGAATAATCAGACAAATACCCTAGTAACCTGAGTGAATCCAAAGATAACGAAGAGTCAGCCCCACACAATCAGAAAATCCAGTAAAGGACCGAGTGCCCTGGACTCGGAGCCCAAGCCGGCCAGAGTCCACAGAAAAACCTAGCCACGATACACACAAGCCAGCCACGAACAGAGACCCCAAGTGGTTAACCCATCATATGTAGTGGGTTCACACAAGGGTTAAAACCCAACCACATAGGAACCCAAGCAGCAGGCTTATATAGAGTAGTCAACTCAGAACCCGACAGAGACCCAAATAAGTCGGATAGTAGAAGCAAGAATAATCAGAAGTCAATCCATGCAAGTTAAACGGGGAGGAAACAAAATGAGCAGACAAACAACGTGATAACCCATGCAAGGTGGCTAACCAAAAACACAAAAAATTGAAAACACGGGCAATAAACCCCAAGTTACCGAGGCGACAGAGAAGATGAGCTCCTTCCCACTTTTTTGAATTGGTTGGTACTAGTTGCCCTGGTAAGGGGAGGGACTACAATAATTCAGCCGCAGTAAGAACAGAACCAGTAGAAACCCTAAAAACCCCAGAGCACAGGAACAATGGAGAGGGAGAAAAGCGGAGACTAGGCCAGAAATTAGGATACCCATCAATGGCCAAGACATGGGGTATGGGGCCAGCCAAGTGCACAGGTAAGTTCAAGAAAAAAGACACCATAACTGAGTCCTCCGGACCAACAGGTCGCTATCGCCATCTTCTCAACTCCGATCCTATGCCATGTTTGACTTAGACATAGGTAGTTTCTTTTGCCATTGTTTTGACTCATCGATAAAGGAACAAAAAAATTGGCCCCTTATCATTTTTGACTTAGACATAGGTAATTTTTTTTGCCATTGTTTTGACTCATCGATTAAGGACAAAAAAATTGGCCCCTTATCATTTTTGACTTAGACATAGGTAATTTATTTTTCCATTGTTTTGACTCATCGATAAAGGACCCCAAAAAACGGCCTCTTATCATTTTTGACTTAGACATAGGTAATTTCTTTTGCCATTGTTTTGACTCATCGATAAAGGACCAAATAAATTGGCCCCTTATCATTTTGGAAGCGTAGGTTCATATTATTTCACGAATTAAGAGAACACACATACCAAACTTATACAACTCGAACATTTTTATCATGCCCGAAAATTTGTTGAACATTAGATATCAATTAGATCTATTGAAATACTTCATCGATACTCGAAAATCATATTTCGAAGAGTAAAATTACACAAAAACAACTACAACAAAACAATAGAAACACACAAATAATTTTACATACAAGGAAATTAGATTATGACTAACTTAGATTAAATTCATTCTGGTTCAGAGGAAAAAAATTAAAAAATTAAAAAATACTAACAAGATCTTTAAATATGATTGGACAAGTTTTAAAGTGTTTGCATAAATCTATGTTAACCTTGTATTGATATTTTAGCAATATTCCGAGTGCAAAGTATTTTTTACTTCATATTTGTTCACCTAATATATAGTTTAGTTCTAAATTTCAGATATCATTAGATCTAATATATAGTTTTATACTCCTCATGAGTTTAGTACAGTTGGTTTACTTATGTTTACTCAGGTTTGTTAAATATTGTCAGTACTATTTAAACCATGTCCATTCTCTCTAGACAAGCAAGAAATACCCTAGAGAAAGCAACAAACGAGTTCAAATCATTAAAAAATGGATTATTAAATGGTTTATGGAAGGTCATTACACCTATTTCCAAGGCCATAGAGTATGAGTTATGACTGGATCCTTCCCTTTAGGTTTTTTCACATTTGAGTTTTAACAGAAAATGGCAATTAATTGGATGTAACAATTTTTTCATATTACATACCTAATAGGATGGATAATTGGATGCATCCTTGATAAAATTATCGATTTGATTGCAGAATCTGACATAATAGTTTGTAGTGCAGTGTGGGAAATGTTTTCAATTGGTACGTACTTCATCATTGGATTTTTATTAATCGTCGGCCATGTCAAACAATCAATCAAAGATTTCGACAAAAGCACAAGTAACACATATCCTCCAACCAGAAATACACAAATTCAATGCCCTATCAAACCCACAAAGGAATTTCTAAATTTTGAAATATTGATTTAAAAGATCATTCCATTGAAACTTGATTTCAAATTATTTTGGTTCTATATTTTCTTTGCAATTCACTTTATAGAATAAATTTTAATAGATATATATGAATCTAGATCTTATATAAAATAAACACAGTTTAGATATGAGATCGAATGGCTCTTTGATTTATTATATAGTTGCTCATATAGTTGTATAATTCTAACAACTCTTTTGAGCAACATAATTGTTTTTTTTAATATAGTGTTTTCAATCATTGTTCTTTCTTGGCACCGCATCCACATTCTTTTTATTACAGATATGGAGTGTCTGAAGCTCCTATTCATTTGGTTGTTTAATTATTTTTTAAGATCTGATGTCTTTCCCAAACACATCTAAAAAATCAGTCAATAATCTTTCCACTAGACGTGTACAGTTGCAAATATTTCCACCAAACACATAAGGTTGCAGAGAATAAAATCTTATACGAATCCTTGCATTAGAAATTGATTTAAAAATAAAGAATTCTCAATATAATTGTTTTTTTAATTTTAAATCTAGATCTATAGACATTAGAATTCAATCTAAATTTTAGATCTATAATTTTGAATTTATATGCCGTTCACACTAGATCTTCATTCCATAATTATAAATAGAGAGTAAATAGTTGTTTTTTTTAATGTTATATCTAACATAATATGGGTCTATATCTAACATAATATGGGTCTTATACCAAATGTAAGGCCATGCGGGCCTTAAAGACAAATTTTATTAAAAAATCAACATTCTATAACAAATAACTAAAAAAACAATTTCATGAGCAAGTAAGTCGAACATATAATTGTATTATTATAATGATCTAATGGATTAAAGGAGAAACATACGTATGATTCAAAGAATTGTTGAAAGATTACCTATATCTTCACAAGCACCGAGAAAAAACATGTGGGGGCGACTCTCCACCCAACCAACCCATTAGGGACACGCTAAGAACCCTTGAGACCCTAACCAATAAACTGTAGTCAAATATGTCCTCCTACCTTCCATAACCATTCTTATCTTCCTTCAAATCTAAGAAGAATGAATGGCCTTCCCTCCAATCCTCCTCATGTTTTTAGTTTTTTCTCATTCTCTTTGGAATTTGAATCTAATAGATTTTATTAATTTGGTTAGTAATTTCTTTTTATTTATTTACTATTTACTATTAATAGTCATAGTTATACTATTCATGGTGATAAGTGTTTCCTTTTATTTATTTAATTTATTTGCTTTAATATTTAATTAGTTTTCCTATATTTTTATTTATAATTAATTTAATTGTATTTTTGGGTTGCTACAATCTAGATCTCCGATATTTTTGTTGTAGAGTTCTTGACTAGGCCCACACGTTTTTTGTATGCGTTGGGTGCATGAGGGGGTCGAGGGGGGTTGAGGTGAAAAATTCTAGACCCTTCTAGTCTATTTATGTTCCTTCTAGAACCCTCATATGTATTGTACAAAAGGGGAGTGACCCCTTGACATTGTAATACAAAAGAGATAAAAGAAAGCATTCTAAGTTTCTTACCAAGCAATAATAAAATATCGAAGCTTCCATTTCCTCGTGATTTTACCTGCATACAGTAGGGTTTCCATGTAAATCTTGTGTTCTATTGTTATTGTTGTTTGCTTCAATTTTTATATATTTTTCTAACAATATTTGACCTCAATACCTATATCTTTTTCTCTATTCAGTTTTCTACAATAATTAAACTCTTTGAATTTATTGAAGACCTTAAAATTTTTCCAAATGAAATATATCTATGTATTCCTTGAGAAATTATCTATAAATGTAACATAGTACATAAATTTACTTAGTTACAGAACTTTCCCCAATCATAACACATCACTATGAATTAGCGTTGGGATCCCTTTTGCTCTTGTAGCATTATATGGAAATCTTATCCAATTTTGTTTGCCCCACACACAATGTTCGGGAAAATCAAAATCTAAGGAGCAATCATATATTCCTTCAAATCAACATTTAACAAGAAAATCTTGAGGCCCTTTCTCTTCAATATGTCTCAAATTTTATGCCAAAGCATTATCTTGTATTTATGAAACATACATATTCTTCTTGTTTCTTTGCTCAAACCTCATGATTTCTTGCCACAAGCTTGCATAGTTATCCAATTTGAATTCCCCTTGACAGTACAATTGCTTCTTAATCCATCTTGTAGGTATAATTTTAAAATAATTTTCTACTCGCACCAAACTTCAAATATGTAGAACTCTACGGAGTGTTTTAACCGTTCCATCTTTCAACAATGTCCTTAAATTTCCAAGTCCTCTGATTTTGGCTATCTATAGTAAACATTTCCTATATATTATGATTGACAAAAATATTTATGAAAATATATACAAGAATATATAGAATAATGTTTTATTGATAACAATGATAAGATGATTGCAATACGCCTCATGACAATATACTTATACTCATTGATTGGTCATGAGGTGAAGGGGTATGTCTCCCTTTGACCTTTCATTGGACTAATTATTATTATTATTATTATTATTGCATTCCCACCCTCTTAAGGAATGCTTTGTCCTCAAAGCATAATAAATATAAATCTCTCTACCTAAGCAATTTTACATGGTGACATTAAGTTTGTCTGGTTTTAGAGGTTTGACTTCACTCTTGCTTTGAATGTTGGCAAGGTTCCTTTGTATTTTTTGCATTATATCCTAAATTCGTTTGACCTGGTTGTTTAACATGAAACCTTTATGCTTATTGGTAATATATTCTCCTTGCTTTAGTTGTTGTATGTTTGATTGTGTTTCTTCATATTTCCTTATTGGTTGTAACTCACCTTTCATAAGAGAAAAACCATATAATTCAATATGTTGACATTGCTAGTTAAAATCCATGAACTATTCTTCAAGGTTTGTGGTATAAGTGCCCAATTGCATCAACCATTGTGCACCTAGAACCATATCCATTTCTTCGAGTGGGAGAGTGTAGAATCTTGTTTGTAGTCCCAATTCTTGTATTTGAACAAAGACTTTATGACATCTTCCTACTTATTTGACCTTTTCAAAGGACATAACTATGAGGTCCTTAGCGGGGTGCACATAAATGTTTAGTTGTTTAGAGACATTGGTTTCTATATAGCTATGAGCATTGCTAAAATCTACAAGTATTGTTACATTTCTACCTTTTAAGGCTCATTTAAGCTTCAAGGTCTTATGTTATGATTTCCTCATCATGGTTGTAGATGAAATAATAAGTTTTGTTTCCTCCTTTCTTAGAACTTGGATCTTATCAACCTTTATGAGATTAGCCATATTATATTGGGCACTCAGTTATTGTAATTGGTCCTTTTGAATATTACTATCTTTCTGAGGCATGTCTCATTTATTTATATTTTGTTGGGTGCATGAGATTGAAATTAACAATTTTTTTTAGTATTAATTCATTATTAATAGTTGATATTTGAATTTTAAATCTATTGGGTTGATTTTTTCTACCCTGACCTCTTTCATGAATTATGGTTGATGAGTTCAAAATTACTAGTATATTTTCGTAAGTTTCAGGTTCAATTGTTAACTCATCTTATCTTTCAATTCATTGATCGATCATTTATCTATGCTCTTTAATTATTATTAGGACCTTTTCCTTGTCAAATTTTGACTCATCTAAATGTCCTGAAATCCATCTCCTATCACATATGTGACTAAGGATAAAGTCGCCTAGGGGAACACTTTCCTAGGTACAAAATTAACAGTTTGTACACCTTCCCACTCCAAATCCTAATCACCCGAACCAAACTCCTATCTGCCCCTTTGGCCTGATATACACTTTCCTATCACAGAACTTCACCTGAAAACCCTTTTCTTCCAAGGAGAAAACGGATATGAGGTTCTTTATCAACCCTGGAACGTATAATACGTCAGCAAAACTGAGTTTTTTTCCAGACTCCCTCTAAAACGAAACAATACCGACTCCCTGTGCCTAATACCGCACATCATCTCCCAACTCAATGTGGAGATTTACTCTGTCGTCCTGCAAGCTCCTGAAGAACTAATTTTGTCCTGTCGTGACAAGATGCTCTGCTGTCAATGTACCAAATGTTGTTGTATGTGGTGCTTGCCATGCAATCTATTAAACAAAAATCCTCATTGAACTCTTGTTGAACTCTTCCACCTCTGCAGAACCTTCCATATGTGTATTGTTCTTCTTCTTCTAGTCTGGGCACTGGGAGGCAAAGTGTCTCGGCTTGTGGTAGATGAAACATTTGACCTTTTGCATGTCAATGTTCTTCTTACCACCCTTATTTTTCTTTGCCTTGCCCTTGCCCTTACTCTTGCCTACTAGGGCTAGAGCCTCTTCATCCACGATCTATGGGGCATTGTTGGATGGACCTGAACCTTGACCCATACGGATCTCTTCCTGCACAAAGTCATCCCACAATCTCTACCAATCAAGGAGCTTCTCCCTAGCCACCACGCCTTTGACAAAGAGGTCCCATGGCTTAGAAAATCCATTGAGAGATATCTGAAATAGCTCCTCATCCTCGGTCTTAGAGCCCACTGCTCCAAGTTCATCCCTAATTCTAGCCATTGTCTTTGTGAATCTTCATTTAACTTTTTAAATTGATCCCATTTTTGTCTATTCTTTTTCTCTAACCTTTTTTGAAACTATACATAATCTTCATGGCATTATTAACTTCATAATTAGCTTCATCATTATGATGAACCTATACTTTGATTGTGTCCTTGTTTGTGAGACATACATTTATAATATTAACTTTATTAAATTAGCCAATATAGTCCTTGTTCTTTCACACTTTTAATTTGTATTTAAGTTCACATGGAATTAAGAAACATGAACCTTGTAAGTTGTAACTCTTCATTTTTATTTAAGTTCGCATGGAATTAAGAAACATGAACCTCGTAAATCGTAACTCTTCACTATGCAAAAAAACACCTTTTCACTTTCCTTGATATATGGGAACCTTAATTATAATTTAAGACTATTTTGTTTTTTTGTCTTCATTAGATTAAAACTAAGTCAACCATGGTGTTTTAGTTCCCTCGATTGTTTTTGGCAAGCAATATTCTTCCTGCTGCAGGCCATTTAATGCGGCGGCAGCAAGCTTGATGCCTATTGGATCTTAAGTTGCTTGGGATCCAATGAAAATCAAGTATGTTGCATCTGCATTAAATGGTGTGCAACATGTTGAATATTGCTCGTCATAGTTTTTCGTAAAGGAGTGACATCTGAAAAAGATATATGAATTCAAATACATACGAAATTAAAAATAAATATGTGGATGAACGAAATTGGTGGCTGAGGTGTACAAAAAAAAAATCAAGAAACAGTGGCAAATGAGGCATACAAAATTTTCATGAAACATTGGTGACTGTCATATGGAAGATGCACAATGACTGAAAGATAAGGCACAGTTTAAAAACACGACAGAATGCACCTTTCTTAGCATGTGCATGACAATCAGTTCGCAACGATGTGACCTCCCATGATGATGACTAGACAGATCCCGAACTCTAGCGACGGTGGCCCCTTCTGGCCACCTCCCTCTTGACGAATTGTGCAACCAGTTCTTGACAATGTGACCTCCCACAGTGATGACTAGACAACTCTAGACCCCCGATGATTGTGAACCCTTCTATATACCTACCTCTCGGTGAACTAGGTGCCAACTCCCATGCACTTAGCATTAAAGTCCACCACCAACCCGGCCAACAACCAGGAAATTACTTCGGTGCCCAATTCTTCCAATCCCACGAAGATTCAAATGCACCTGTATCCTCCTAGAGAATTTCAAATTTCATCAAATCTTGAGAGGTAAGGAAGAGGATTGTAGGCTGAGTTTGATTGCATGTCATTTTATTGCTCCTACGTCTCTTCTCCTCTGAGTTCAATGCATCTCCCCTATCCTCTGATCACGTCAAAGGAATTAGAGGAAACATACAAGATGTCATTTTCAGTAGTGTCGAAAGATTTGTTTTGTAATCGTTGAAGAAAAATCCCCTTATGTCATATCTCATCAACAATATTTCTCTATTTAGGTAAGGATTCATTCAACTCAACCACTCTTCTGCTCTTAACTTGGATTTCTTCCACTTTTTCTTGGAGGATTTTGCTTACATTCTTTACTATCTTAATCGTATCATGATTTTGAGACTTCCCAATTTTTCCCACCTACAAGAGTGTTTTTCAAATACTTCAACGATTTGCTCAAACACCCACTCCCTTGCTTGCTTCTTTTCGATTTCCATGGATTGAGATGATAATCTAATTACACTATTATTCAATTTCCTCGAGTTTTCCTTGTCTTTGCAAGAATTTTCTCTCAATGTTTGATGATCATCTTGTTCTTTGGCATCAAACATCATACCATTCTCCATAGGTCCATGGACAAGTTTATTTGTTACATGGGTAAATTTAAGAAGCAAATTCTAGATTTTTCTTGGTTGATTTTTTGACCCAAGGCTTCTTTAAAAATGATTAAAATTTATTTGAAAGTCAACTCCAATACAATCAGATACCATTTATAATATTCCAAACACAACCTCTAAACTCACAAATCTCATGTTATCCATCCTAAAAACCATTATATGTTAATGAATAAAGTTGCAAATTTATCAGTTAGATAAAAATTTGATATTCTAAAGACCTAGTTTTATTGAATTTGACTAAGAAATCTAACCCTCATATTTAGTAATCCCATAAATATTTTTAAGAAAACAATTTCATTTTTGTTTTTTAATTGTAGCTTCATCCAACAATATTTAATAGTTTGAGATTTAATATCCAACTCAATGCTCAAAAGCACAATTCTTTGTCTCAACCAATTCTTGAGTCCATCTACCTAGTAGACATACTTGGCATGAAGTTCAATAGGAGCTATAATCATTTATGTATGATGAGTTTAAACATATTCTATAGTTTAGACTCCAAACACCCATACTTCCATCAAATTCTACAAATTTTGTGTAAATCCACTCATTTGTCACGAAAGACATCCACATTGTATTTTGATACTCTTGACACATGTTTGTCTTTGATCCTTTGTTCCATCACTCATCCATTAATGAACCATAACATTCATACTAAGGGTATTTCATTTGATTGCAAAATTTCTGAAAACGTAAAATGTTTTGTAATTGTAACTTCTAATACTCGTGTTGGCCATGTTTTTTTCATTTGGACTTGTTTCATGTGCATTGAACCCAATTTTCGGCGATCAATAAGCATCGGACTAGTCTTTTAACAAATTATTTCTAGTTAATGAAAGATGTTCAAAACCTTTAACAACAATTATTCCTTACGATACACTATTATTTGGTGCAAAATAATCAAATCCGACCTTGACTTACAGAAATTAGTGCCTAATTTTACAGTAGATTGTAACCAATAATGGTATCAATGATACAAAATCATAAGCCTTCCTTTGATGTCTTGAAGGAAGAAGGTGAACTTACCATTGTTGATGTAAAGCTTGGGAAAATATTTTTGCAATTCAAATTGTGTTTGTTTGAAAATGGAATTTTTAAAACTTGTTTGCACTGCAACCATGATGTTTTAAAGGAAAATATTCAAAGATATTGTACTTGCCTACTTACACTTTGCTTATTCATTGTTAAGATAAAAAAATTTAGATGCCTATTTTATAATTAAAACTTGTTGTTGTTCATTTAACTAGGTCCTTGAAAGCATAGAGAATAGTGATTATTACATAATGGTGCAAACATGGACACTATGCATTGAAGTGTCATGTTATCTGAACCCAAGTCAAGCGATTATTACATATGTCCTTCACAACCAAGCACTAAACCATGTCCTCCAAAATAAGAGAGGTGTTTCTAGAAGGAATGGAAATAATGAAGCATATTATGTTGTGCTTATTTAAGGGCTCAAGGCAGCAAAAAATTGCCATGCCAATAATATTATAGTTGTCACCGACTCTAAATTAATAACTAACTAGATGAAAGGGATTTATAAAGTTCGAAAAGACAATTTCAAACCTCTTCATAGAGAGGCAAAAATAATTGTTAATCAATTTTAGTGTGTTACCATGCATAGGTGAAGATTATGTCTTTTGATCTAGTGTCAAGAGAAGTGCCAGCTATAAGTAGGGGTTTCCAAGATGACCTCTCATTAACATCTATTCCAGTGAGAGTCATATATGGAAATTAATATATATCTCCAATTTGTGGATTTTTTCTTCTTCTTATTATTGTAATGTCTCACATGTCATGGTTTTATCATGGCTCTTACTAAGTGGGATATTTTCTATGGGTGACAATTTAAACAATGCTTTGTATTATTCAAATCTTAGGTACTTTCAGTTGGAAATGTTACTTTTGGTTCTTTGATTTGGAAAAATAAATGATAAGTATCTTGTCATTTTTGTGTATGTAATATAATGAGCTTATATATATTTATAATAATTCAAAATGTATGTGTATTCTCATTTATAAGAGATAGAAATTATGGTGTATGCTTCGTTTGGCTGATGGGAGGGGTATCTATTCCACCAAAATTTCTCAACGATTTGCACCTATTCTCATTGAACTCATTCATTTGAAACTTGTACCACGCTGATAGGACAAACCACAACTAAAATGGTTCCTAGTGGTCAACTTAACATTGTCAACCTCAACAACGAAACAACAATATGTTGGCTTAGCTAGATCCCATATTTTTCAGTAAACATTTTGCATATTCAATTGCCATACACATTCATTCATAAACCCATAATACAAGAATGAAATCATCTTATTACGAGAAAATATCTACAAATAAGGTTTGTTCTCTATTCTCTATTGATAGTCAATTTCTCTTAAAGTGTCAAAGATAAAGACATTGAGATCAAGGAAAAATATCCCAATTAATTGAGATCAAACCATAAAAGTGAGAATATTTCAAAACCGATTTGCAATAGTTGTGAAGACCTTATGGAGTAAAAATTTATTGTGATGGAGAGAACAATATTGCAGCAACACCAACATGTCCACCCTTTAACTTTAAGAAAAGTGCTCCATGTCTTCTATAGGGTTTCTTCAGCACAAACCCTAGGTCCTTATCTTATAGGGCTCAAAATCTAACACTTCAAGTCTTCTCTAGGAATTAACTCACAAACCCTAGCATCTTCCTCCATACTTAAATTCAAGTACAAAGACTCGAAAATATATCAATTGGAACTAACTGCTTATAGATTTATGCAGAATAAGATATTTCTATGGTTGATATTCTCTTCATTCAAGATCAAAGTTACAGTTCATTTACATCTAGAATGGGGAGCCAATAAGAGAGAATATTGTATCATTTACATTTTATCCAAACCATTTAAAAGCCGGCATGCCCATCTATAAACAAGTATATGTTTCATATTGAAAAAATAATTGGGGAGTTAAAACATATTTCAAAATAGTATACATATTAATGACCTATTTTTTATGGTTGAAAAATACCATCACATGTCAATATAGGTCTATGTTGCTAGTTCATACATATTGTTGCCCAAAAAATACAATCTTTTGTTGTTTTTACATGCATGGTATGAGTGTCGGTTGCAAATATCATTGCTTGGATTTTTTCATCATGTGGAAATATGTTGCTCAAATTTGCCAAGTTGATGTCATGACAAGGTCCTTCTCTAAGTTGGTAATTGCCTCAATTTATTTTTAGCAATTTATGAGACCACTTGTGACTTTATCAAATACATAAATTGCTTTCATAGTGTTTCATCCGCAACAGATCCCATCCATTTCTTACTAAATTGATGGGAGCCCCTTTAAAATTTTGTTGCTTTGTTTTGGATTCTCAGTTTTTATTCACTGAATTAGATTTTGCTTGAGAAATCCAATGTCCAAGGGTTAGATTTGATATCGATGCTTTCTAATATCAAGGTCATATTTATTTTAGCTTTCCAATGAAAAAAAATGTCTTTTTGACGTTTTAAATCATCTTTACGTACCCCTCCCAATATTGTGTTTCTGCAATAACGAGCATGTGTTTATCTAAAACTCGATTTTAAAATTTTTACGAGTCCATGATAATGGGGCGACATTGTCGGGATGTCTATTTAAAATTTTGTTTTCCCTTTTCAATGTTATGACTTTGATGTCGAACCATGGAAATCATAATTATGTTTTACAATGTTAAGCTTATGCTTTCCAAAATCAAAGACCCATAATTTTCATAAAAATTCATCTATTTCCATTACAAATCCGCAATATAAAAAATGAAACATCAGAAACCTCATATTGTCTTTGGAAAACTCACCAACTGAGGATACTCGTTTCGACGTTCGTACGAAAGTTCGTAAAACAGTCAAATCCTTAGTTTAACAGTTGTTTTGACTTCTTCTTCGCATTCAATGTCATGGGAAATTAACTTACTTGGTTATTTATCTCGCATTTGAACATATCTTTTGAAAAATTACTTGGCATTTTACTTTGTGAGCACTGTGTGATTGAAATATTTTAGAAACTTTGAACTCTTACCAGTTATTCTACAACTTTAGATTAGTATGTATTTTTTTGTTGATTTTGGGTATACTTGTTTTTTGTTCGAAATTATTGTTTACTGTGGTAAATGCTGGAAATTTTCAAATTGATACCATGGATCCAAGGATCAAAGCCAAGACTGCAACTTCCACGGATGTCAAATACCCAAATGCACGGATATTCGCTGATAGGGATTGCATAAATGCAGACCCGTAGTGCATGGGATGGTTGTACATTTACATTTTGTTCAATAATGGTGATTTATCACAGTATGGAGATGATGCTGATGTTTTTCAGAAGATCCAAAGTCTGAATCTCCATGCCATTTCTACATGTCATGCAGTCACTTTCCATATACGGATATAGTGAGATGGTTGATAGCATTTACAGATGTACCCACGTCTTCTTTCCAAAATGTAAACCAGGTAGTCATTGCTTTTTTCAAACCAAATACCATTGCTTGAACATATGCTCTCAAATCCCCACAAACTCGGTTGTCTACATTGTTTGTTGTTGAATAAAAAAGGAATTGAGTTTATAGAAATTGTTAAAAGTTGGTGGTTTGACTAGGATATCTTTCAAGTTAAACCAAATAGGGTTTATCCCTTAAATCATCTCAAGGAACTGAACAAACTACTGGGTTCCATGCTATGCAAGTTTTATGGCTTGGAAATTTGCACAAAATTTAAGCTGGGATCCTTTGGTACATTGTATTATCACTCATGGTCAAGTTTTCAACTAGGCTAAGCGTTTCTCACACAATTTGAAGACTACCATTGAGTCAGTGAAGAAAAAACAAGCAACTAAAGAACCTAAATTATGTTTCTAAGCTTACTTATTTGACATTGTATGTTCTTCTTTCAAGTTTCCTCTGATGAATTGGCAGTAGACTATGCAATCTACCCTAGCACACATTTATTGTGCTACATTGTGAGAAGAAAAATATAATCCCTACATCTATGTGTTGTTCAAGATTAAACACCGTTGTAACCTAGGGTCTGGGGTTACCAACTTACTTCTAAACTTGTAGACAATTAGCTTTAGTAAAGTACAGAAAGGAAATAGGAAGAAATATTGGACTCACTCGATTACCGACTATTAATCCAAGCTTGATCTTCTTTTGCTCTGCTTCTCTCCAAAGATTTTAGGGATGCACCACCTTCACCTGCAAAGAGCAAATTCTCCAAGTACAATCTTATACATGTATATATGACAGGTTAGATAAACAATATATATAGTGCTTAATCAAATATATTCATCAACCATAATACATGAAAGAGACTCAACATAATGTTGGAAGAAGAATTCTCTTTATTAACAATCAGTGAATGAGATAAGTGTACAACCCAACGCCTGAGACAAGGACTCCTCTGCAACCAAAAGACTCTGAGTTCTGCTGCTCCAAGACTTCTAAATATATACCACTAGCATAACTTTGCTCTCCAAAATTCATTCTTTAATGCCCTCCCCAAGGCCTCTATTTATACTTTGAGAAATAGAGTGGTTTCGAAGGTTGAGGAGGTTGAGATAGTTGGTGTAGTTAATGATTAAGGCCCAACTAATCTCCATTAATCATGGTTTATATTTTTTAATGTCGAATGGAGATGTACACGACTATTAATATAGGCAACCCACATATGACACGTGAGTTGCTTAAAGGAAACCCGCGTATGCTGATGTACGTGGGTTGCAATGGAGATATTCACGTACAGTACACGAGTTTTCAATGAGAATAGTCGCATATGTACGCGAGTTTCAATGAAGATAGTCATGTACGCCAATCAACACTTAGAAAAATAATATGGCAAGTTGGTTGAAGGGTAAATGCATCTCATGTCATGCCCATCTATAATGTTTTGGAAAACTTCAATCCTAAAATGTCCTTTTGTGTACCAACATAAGGAATGTCGGCACTCGGACAGAAAAGTTCCATTGGGTTGATAACAGATGCCCCCTAATTTGTGAGGTCAGAGGGAAGCGATGGCCGAAATACATTATAATCTTAATCTTTGGAGAACTCAGAAGTCCAATGGAGCAGAGGTAGTACCTGAAACAAATACATAATAATGTCATACACAAATTCATATTCGAGGATGCTATGTTCAATATACTGGAACACTAGCTCCTTTACAATATTTGAGTACATCATATAGTACGGGTACAAGACCACGTATATTACAAAAGTGGATCGAAGCCACAATATACAATAATGATGAGTCTTCAAAGATCTAGAAGCTTTGTAAGTGACCACAACATAATCTTGCGCGACTTAGTCCATAGATGTGAAACTAAGGTCTTCGTCAAAAATCCCAATGAACCAGTACAATCCAAGCCATGTGAATAGATGTTATTGAAGTCAAACATGGATATGATTCAACAGATTGTTGACCAATAGGTGATAATCGACAACTGAAGCAAAGGAATTCACCAATAATGAAAGTGAATCCTGAGGTATGGTCGTCAAAAACTCTAGGTCTACGTCTCGAAAAGGAATCAGAGGGTTATCTCCTCAATCCAATCCCTCCACGCGGTCTCATGCTTAACTCCTGTTTGAGAGGAGCTTCCCAGATACTATCGATAAAGAGAAGGATTTACCTATCGATTGGCCCACTATGTCTGAATTTAAGTACTTATGGGGAGCTTACACTTCCTATCCCACAAGTCTATCCTAAGCTAGTAGGTGTATGGCCCTATAAAACAAAAATTACTAATAAATTTTAAATTATAGCGTTCATTTTAAGGGCTATTTTTACTCAGAAGGCAAGTGGAGTGAAAGACTATGATATTATTGACTCGATAAGAAACGTAAAAACAGGTCTATAATATCAATTTGAAAGCAAATTATCACCACTCAAAACAAGCTTCTCTTTTTCTTTTTTTTTGTAAATATAAACTAATGAAAATGCAACTAAGAAAGAGAAAACTAAGACTTATTTTTGTAATTTTTGAGATTTTATTTAAAAACTGAAAGTAAAACTACCATATGCAATTCGAATGCAAATGTTCCAATGCTTTTCTTTTCACTTTTCAAATTCCTCAAAGATTACTATGCACCTAAATGAAAAATTCTTGAGTATGCTTGAATAATCTAACTATATAAAGTTATCAAAATGAAGTAAAGCTGATTTATAAAAACCAAAGATCAACCACCTAAGGAAGACTTGGAAAACACCCAGCTGGGAAGACACAATGAATAGAAAACACTAAAATCAATCAAAGGCAAGTGACAAACCAACACTATTTAGAAATAGAATGGGATATACAATATCTAGAACCCTGATCACTGATTCAGACAACCAACACTTGGCCCTATCACCCAACAGGAAAATCCACTTCAAATTGCTAAAAGAAAGACAATCCAACCAATAAAAACCCAAGGGCTTACCGAAAAGCACAAAGTATGGTTAACAGAGCAATCAAACCTATAGTGCAAAGCTAGTATGAAACACCCCTAAGCAAAACAAAATCCACAAAAAGGACAGGGACAAGCAACCTAACCCCAAAAAATTTGTTGCCCAGACTTGTACACAACTGTTCACAAGAGAAACCCGCGTACTGTACGCAACCGTCTAATACAGCAACACGCGTACACAGACCTCTGTACGCAACTGTGTAGCACAACAACCTACGTACAGGAGTAAAATTTTTCCACAAAAATAAAAATTATAAAGGTATTCAAACACCACTATAATTCTAAACCAAGACACAACACCACACACTGAATCAAAGCAAAGACTAGGCAAGGATCTACAGAGTTAAGCCACAGCAGGCTAGTCTCCCCAGCGGAGTTGCTAGTTCTGTTGTTTAGGATTAACCCTTGTAACCTAGGATCTAGGGTTACCAACTTACTTCTAAACTTACAGACAATTAGCTTTAGTAAAGTACAAAAAGGAAATAGGAAAAAATATTGGACTCACTTGATTATCGATGGTTGATCCAAGCTTGATCTTCTTCCGCTCTGCTTCTCTCCAAAGCTTTCAGGGATGCACCTCCTTCACCTGCAAATAGCAAATTCTCCAAGTACAATCTTATACATGTATATATGACATGTTAGATAAACAATATATATAGTGCTTAATCAAATATATTCATCGACCATAATACATGAAAGAGACTCAACACAATGTTGGAAGAAGAATTCTCTTTATTAACAATCAGTGAATGAGATAGGTGTACAACCCAACGCCTGAGACAAGGACTCCTCTACAACCAAAGGACTCTGAGTTATGCTGCTCCAAGACTTCTGAAGATATACCACTAGCATAACTTTGCTCTCCAAAATTAATTCTTTAATGCCCTCCCCAAGGCCTCTATTTATACTTTGAGAAATAGAGTGGCTTCAAAGGTTGAGGAGGTTGAGATAGTTGGGGTAGTTAATGATTAAGGCCCGACTAATCTCCATTAATCATGATTTATATTTTTTAATGTTGAATGGAGATGTACACGACTATTAATATAGGCAACCCGTGTATGACACGCGAGTTGCTTAAAGGGAACCTGCGTATGCTGATGTACGCGAGTTGCAATGGAGATAGTCGCGTACAGTACCTGAGTTGTCAACAAGAATAGTCGCATACATACGTGAGTTTCAATGAAGATAGTCGCGTACGCCAATCAACACTTAGAAAAATAATATGGCAAGTTGGTTGAAGGGTAAATGCATCTCATGTCATGCCCATCTATAGTGTTTTGGCAAACTTCAATCCTAAAATGTCCTTCTGTGTACCAACATAAGGAATGTTGACACTCAGACGGAGAAGTGCCATTTGGGTTGATAACACTATGATATTTGTGAAAACTTTGGAAGTCTTGTATATCTCATTATTTACAAAGTCGATATTCCCAGGTTATCAAAATATGCTAGGTAGTTGGTAACTATCATGGGTTATTGGTAACGTGGATAATATCTTGCCTACATCAAGATATGGGGTCACAACTCACTTCATATTCTTCCCAGAAGTGTGCCCAATAGGATGATATTATAAGAAGTGGCTTTCCAAAATACAATGGAGGGTATTCATGATAGATGTACTTCCCTAAAAATAAAGCCTTGGCCTAAATTCCCTCTCTATTTGGGACATTTAGTTATTCAAAATTCCCTCATGTTTATTTGTTTGCTATCAGGTTATTGAAGTTGAAGTTAGGAAAGGGTATTCAAAGGATGCATGATCTTGTACATTTTGTGTAAGGTCATTTTTCAAAAGCTCAAATTAGGTCCATGTATATCCACGAGACTGATTCAAATGAATTTATCTATAAGGTGTTATGAATTTTGAAAAAGCATTAGCTAAAATAACTAACCTTGGTGAAAGAACTCGCATTCATGAAGAACAAAAAGCTCAGAGGATTCATGTATTGGAAGAAAGGGAAAGAGATTTTGCCATGGAAGAATATGAAAAGAAATCACAATAGGAAGCATTGAACAAAGATTTGGTTGTAAGCACTAGGTAAGCTAAGAATGTAGTCCAGTAGTTAATTGAGCAGTCATAACAAACTACTTCCAATCCTTTGACTCCCATTCAAAATATTTCAAACCGTATTCAACGAGAATAATCTCTTAGAAGTAAGTTGTCTAATGATACTCAACCTTCTACTCTTTCTAGTTCTAGTTCTCAACTTATTTCATATTTGGTTAGCAAATATGTCAAGCATTTAGCTCTCCTTGTGGCTATTTTTTGTTCCTTCTAAATCTATTTCGCAAGTCATTGATTTGGAATTAGAGAAACTTAAGGAAGTATTCCAGTCTACCTAAGTCATATAGGAGAATCTTGATCTCTTACCCTTTCCCAATTCAACACCCCCTGCCATCACAATAACTACATCTTCTCATCATACATCTTCTTTCACCAATGGTCTCACATCCTGAGAATCTCATAATCAATCTACTCAACAATCCATCAACCCTCTACCTAGTTCTCCCATGGATTCCTCGTCTGATTTCTCATCTATTGAAATTCCAACATTGTCACCTTTAGTTGAAAACAATATTACCCAAGGTCACGTAATTCTTCCTACTACACATAATCCACATGTTGAACAATTAACTAAACCAATGGAAGTAGATACTCCGCCTTTGCTTAAGGTTGGTGAAGGAATTATTGCTTAGGTTGAGAATGCTCCATCTTCTAATCCTACTTCTTTGTTGGAACCTCTTCCACAAATTTCCAATGTTTCTCAAGTAACTAAGACTAACATTAACACTATTGGAGTTCCTTCTAAAGGACAAATAGCTACACCTACATGGCTAATGGCTCTAATTTCTACAGTTGATGCCATGGTAGAAAATTCTCAGGAAACTATTTATTTTAGGGAAGATGTTGTTGTTAGTCATGGTGATTTCTTCTTTAGTAAGAAGTAGAAGGAAGTCATGAAGAAGAAAGGAGCCAAAGAAGATGATGGTGTGAGTGGTCCTCTTGATCACCTGATTGTATGCATACAACCAAGTAGGAATATAAAAAAGGAGGATTCATAGACTGCAGCTAGCATGGGGGATTTTTTTGGATCAAATTATTATACTGTCATCGCCTTGAATAAAATGATTGATGATGTAAAAGCCAAAGTTTCTACGATGAAGGAAAAAAAAATGTCCCTTCATTCTGATTTTTCTACATGGGTAGAGGACATAAAAAATTAGCATCAGAAAGAGATAGAAGACTTGCATACACAACTTGATGAAGAACTGGAAAAAAAGAGAGAACCATATAAAAATGTCATAAAGCAGGAAATTGAAATCTGAGACTTAAAACAAATGTTCCAATAACTGAAGATATAGTCTCCCTCTTGTTCATCTTTCAAGATTTATTTAGATGAGTTTATAACAGAATCCCTTGCTATTAATGATGAGTTCAAGAATTCTCAAAAGAATTTTCTTTCAAGGATTAATGATATCAAAGATTATTTATGTTTATTTGAGCATTTATCTTATTTATTGAATGAACATATAGCAAATAAGAAGGCAACTAATAAGGCTTTTGAGCAACTAGTATACTGGCAATATTATATTAAGAATGCCCCTAAAACCATTCCTTGGTTGGATTCCATGAAGTTAATGCGAGTTAATGTTATATTGAAATATTGGGGCATAGTGTGTGAAGATATTTCCAGTCTAATCCATAAATGTCAGAAGATATGTAGTAAGTTGTGGGAGAAGACAAACAATTTGATGGAGAACATGGGAATGTCAGTTTTTGCTAAGTTAATTGACTCATTATTTGCTAAGTTTTGTTGATGTAGACGAGCTGCGGGATGAATCAACATATTATTTTAAAGCTCTTACCCACATCGATCTCCTAGATTTAAGGTTGTTTATTTCATGTCCGATACCCTTTAAGGTGCATTTGGATAATTTCCTAGATTCATGGAGCAGGATTAGAAAAAGAAGATCCAATCCTACATCTATAGATCATAGCTTCAATAGGAACACGCATAACATAAGGATATATCTAAGATGCAGGATGTTGTTTCCAAGTGGAAAGACTTTGTCTCCAATTCTGGCCAAAGTAGTTAGCTAGTCCTAGGTATTAGGAGATTTCGCACTTGTTTTGCGGATCTATTTTACTAATCATATAATCTTTATTTTTTCATTGATGTAAGAACGAGAGATGCCAAATCTTGGACCACACTATATGCATATTTTTGTGTGTTTGATACTTGTAGTTGATTTTATCATTTTTTATGACACTCTGTAGTGTTCTTGGAGCAAGTTAATGGAATCTGGGGATCTGCTACAATCTTGGTGTCAGCCTCATGAGTAAACAATGGAATATGTCATTTTTTTATTCATGCTTTCTTTCTAATTTTATTAAGTTTAATTTTGCAATGTTTCTCTAGAATATATTGACTATCATCTTATATTAACATGTCATTGCCTATATCTAGTCTTTGTGTGTTTTAATTTATTGCAGAATTAATCTAACTGTATTTTAATGAATGGGATTAACATATTTTCTCAATTAATGTTGATTGCATACTCATAGGTATGTGTAACTATTTAGGTTTTCTTATTTTACATTTATTTTTTAACCAGTTTGCTACAATAATTAGCAATTCTGGAATATGTTTCGGGGTGTTTAAATTTGTTCAATTCCTCTCTGAATATTAATAGATACAAAATAATTGTACCAAATCAGTAACATATTATAATTTTTGCTCATATGTACCTTTTAATATGTTTAACGGTCTTAAATAACTTCATGAATGATTAGAACATGTTTTACTTTAAAAGTTGTTGATCTACATAAGATTTAAATTTTATTAAATCGGATTTGCTAATGATTTCCTGTAACTCAGCCACTTTAGCATATATTTTTGATTGAGTGTTATATTAGGGTGTCTTATATTTAACTATATCTTATTAATTTGTATTTTACTTAGTTTAGAAAGAATCCACACCTAAGTCTCCATTTAAGGAGCATAACCAACTTGTGGCAACAGAGCTTGATATCTGTTGGAAACATTCACACAAATGACTTAGGATTAGGAAAAATACTGCATAGGGTTATTCGAAACCCTCATATTAGATTATTTCCTTTAGTTGATGAGTGTACCAGATATTCTTGTCAACACATAGATTGGCCATAGTGGTAAAATAAATTCCAAATATTTCATAGAGCACTCACTTTCTTCTCTATGTTATCATTTCAAGAGCCAGCGAGTTGTACTTTGCATATGGTCTCTAGAAGGAATGACTTTTTAGCATGCACTCTATGTTAAATTTGTGAACCATTGATCTGTAGGAAAATATGAAAGATGTAGGAAGGGAATTATGTAGTGGAATAATAAAAGAGAATGTACACTAAATAGGAGATTCATGCCACAAATTTCAAGTGAATTAGACAAGAATTGCTCAGATAATCACGACATTAATCTTCATTCATTAATAAATAATACAATGATTACACAATAAATATAATTCGAATGCTAAAGATAGGATTTGAATATGCCAGTTCTAATTGGTTGATTAGCTAACTCGGTGTGTCTAAATCATTGTTGGAGCTCACTAGTTTAACTCTGGATGTCTAAATCAGTCTACAATTAGTTAACTAATGAGGTAGGTGGGAAAAATACGCCACTCTACATGCATGCATGTAAAACTGGTGATAAGCTAACTCAAAGTGATCTAACTAATTGTAACTGGAGGTTAACCCAACATAACTGTTACCTACCACAACCAACTAATGGAGGTTTATGGTGGCACTCAGAGTGGGCTCCTAGAATGTAGGGATTGCTCCCAGAGGCACATAAAATCATGCATGCACATGTAGTAAGTGGAAGACAACCTCTAGGTCTATCCCCCACACTCTAGTACAGTAATAATAACTCCATAAGTTAGGAAAAACTACCAAATAGACTATATTGGACAAAGGAGGATTAATTAATCCTAACTTTGGACAACTTGGGCTCTGCAATTTAGGACAAAAGTCACCCATAAAATCTAAATGAAATAAAATACTGCTTTAATAAACTAAGGAAAATGGGGAAAACGTCAAGGGAAAAACCACCCCTCAAAATAAGCAGGAATTAGGAAATAAGTTATACTTAAGAGAAAAAATTTCTCTTTGAGTATAAACTTGTGAAAAAAATTGCCACAATCTGCAACACTGTGGAACAGTAATGTAGAATATTGGTTCTTCTGTGCATCAACATCCTGGGACTATGCATGTGAACCTATCAATCTTCTTCTGATATGATGAATTCTGGTTTTGTTTCTTCTTTCTGGAGGAGGAATAGAATTATCCATTTTGTTCATAAGTGGGCCAAATTGTGGATCAATATTCATCATCAAGTAGCATCTCGCTGGAATTTGTTGCACCTATATGTAGGTAGAGAAGCTGTGTGAGAGAGTGCAACATGTTCATTATGATACATGGATCATGTTCTTCTTCTATCATCTAGATTCCCAGCACCATTCCCAGCTGCTTCAATGAGATTTTGGGCCTATTTAGGCTTAGGTCACTGATTTGGAATGGGAGATGGATTTGGATCTATATTCTCTTGAGGTACAACCTCAATATCAATAATCATGCTAATATTATTCCTCGTCATCTGAATCTGAAACATGAGACAATATATCAACATCAAATGGAAATGGAAGAGAGTTTATACCTTCTTATTCTTTGGATTGTGGTGGATCATGCAACTGATCTTCTTCACATTGTGCTCTATGAAGCACTTACTTGTTGCAAGATCCATCAATTTATACGCCTTAGCATACTCAACATATCCCAGCAGTATGCATTCGCTACTCTGGGCTTGGAAGTCCTTTCTCTTGTCAATAGGAATTTCAGCCCAAGCTTTGGAACCAAAAACTCTCAAGTGCGAGACATTAGGCTTATGCCCCAATAGTGCTTCGAAAGGAGTGGACCCAATCACTTATTTGTGAGGCACCCTATTCTAAATTTATGAATCATAATTTACAGCCTCAACCCATAGAGAAGGAGGTTTATTCTTTTCTTTAAGAAGACATGTTGCAATATCCTTCAATGATCTATTTTTCCTCTTAGCCACACCATTTTTCTATGGTGTGTATGGAACTGAGTGTTCCATTCAAATCCATTCTAATTCACATAATTGCTGAAAATATGTTTTAATATAATCACCTCCATTATCATAACTAATGGACTTTATCTTCTTTCCGAAGCTATTTTTTACCAAGGCTTTAAAAACTTTGAAAGCTTAGAATACCTCATATTTCTGCTTCATAAAATATACCTAGTAAAACCTTGAACAATCATCAATAAAAGTTATCAAATACATGGATCCATTGATGGATGTTGTAGGCATTGGTCCTAAGATGTCACTGTGTATCAGATCAAGTGTAGAGGAAACTCTAGTTTCCTTCCCAACTTCATATCTCTTCTCTGGATGTTTACCTACCAAGCAACCAAGACATACTCCATCTGATGTTTTGATGAGTGGCAAGCCCTCAACCAATTATTCATTGTGAAGTTGTTCGAGATATTCAAAATTGAGATCCCAAAATATCTCATGCCACAAATTTCTTGTGTTATGGGAATGAGTCAATAAAGTTGTCGAATACGAAGTAGATAGGAAATGGGAGAACTCATATGCCTTGGAGGCATGATTACAAAACCCTTTCGCTATGAGATTTCCAGAAGATGATTCAGCGATTTCTACTATGTTAGAATCGAATGTAACTCTCTTGGGAGAGCCTGTATGAGTCATATGATAAATAGATAACAAATTTGTTACAAGAGAGGGCACATAAAGTACATTCTTGAACTCTCCGTGCTGGATTTTCATAGAACCTCTCCCAAGAGCTGGGATTTGAGAGTCATCTACAATATGAATGCTAGGTCCTCCTGAGAGATCCAAAGGGGTGAAGTTTTCCATGGATACAACCATGTGGTTGGATGCTCCAGAATCTATCAAATAATCCTTCGACTGAGTGAGGCATGCCTTCAAGGAATGGCACCTCTCATGATATTCTATCGGGTTTCCAACATCAGACTTCTTTGTTCCTTATGGAAGGGAAATATTGTTATGTTCAAGGAGTGTTGACAGCTGATCAATGGTCTTCCTCATGCACTGACTCTCTGGATGAAAGCCTTTCATACAGTAGGGACACTTATTCTTCTCAAATTTCTTATTTTTCTTGGAACCTGAGCCTCCATCGAAATATTTATGATTCTCCTTTGGCTTTGGATTAGTGTTTTTGGCCTCCTTCCCTTTGTGCCTCCATATTGATTACACATTGTTTGAGTCTGATACTAAGAGTGCTTGATTCTTGGAGGTTTGGATCACTCCCATTTTAACCAATTTTCCTTGCTCTTGTATCAAGGACTCAACAAAAGCATCTAGAGAAGGAATCTTCCAATTTGTAATGGAAACCCTTCGAGAATGGAATGTAGAGACAAAGATTGAGAACTCTACGCGAAGCTTTCTCAGCACTGACATTACAGGTTGCTCATATTTCTTGTCTATTCCACATTGTTTTCATTGCAGTACTAGTGCTTTGTACTTTGAGAAACATTATTGAATTGTCTCGAAACTGTTGCATTGTAAGTGCAATGAGATCATTCTCCAGAATATTCCCCCAAAGCTCATCTTGTTTGTCAAACATAGATTCAATCTTTTCCAAGATTCCTTCGGAGTCTTGAGTCCCTCAATATGGAACAAAATATCCCTGGAGATGTGGATGCACATGAAGCCAAAGGATTCATCAAGCTGATTCAGAAACTTGTTCTTCTCAACATACTGTTGGGGCTTAGCTTCTCTTCCCATTGTTATTCTAAATAAGCCTTTGTTGTGAAATGCTACCTGCATGTCTGCCCTCCAATCAATGTAATTGAAGGGTGTAATGATTCTAGGTATAAGAGATGAATAATTATCCATTTTTTTTATGTTGATCAATAAATTCTTCAAGAAACTACTTAGATACCTACAAAGAACACTGCAAAACCAATCCAATTCACAATCATATGTCAGTTCAAGTCTTTCAACCTCGACATGTGTACTTTCTCAGAGTCAGTCACTCTTGCAGAGACTTCTCTAGACATAATCCAAAGTTAGCAAGGCAATAATTGTAGGAGTTATGTGGAAACTCGGCTGCTTCTGGTGCACAATGGAGGTTGCACAAGGTTTGTTGCTATCCTAAACAAGGATCCGATACCATGTTAAATTTTTGAACCGTTGATCTACAATAAAATATGAAAGATGTAGGAAGGGAATTATGCAGTGGAATAACCAAAGAGAATGTACATTGAATAGGAATTAATGCCGCAAATTTCAGATAAATCGGACAAGAATTGCTCAGATAATCACAACATTAATCTTCATTCATCAATCAATAATACAATGATTATACAATAAATAGAATTCAAATGTTAAAGACAGGATTGGAATCTATCAGTTCTAACTGACTTATTAGCTAACTCAGTGTGTCTAAATCACAGATGGAGCTCACTAGTTTAACTATGGATGTCTAAATCAGTCTACAATAAGTTAACTAATGAGGTAGGTGCGAAAAAGGTGCCACTCTCCTTGCATGCATGCAAAACTGGCACTAGTCTAACTGAAAGTGATATAACCGATTGTAACAGGAGGTTAACTCAACATAACTGCTTACCTACCACAACCAACTGATGGAGGTTGCAGGTGGCACTCAAAGTGGGATCCTATAATGTAGGGGTTACTCCCAGAGTCACATAAACTCATGCATGCACATGCTGTAAGTGGCATATAACCTCTAGGTGTGTCCCCCACACTCTAGTACAATAATAATAACTCCCTAAGTTAGGAAAAATGACCAAATAGACTATATTGGACAAAGGAGGATTAATTAATCCTAACACTCTAAGTGCTAGGGAGTTGGAGGTTTACATATAATAAAATGATAGAAATGCAGAGTTACAAATGAAGGCTAAAACCCTAACCTCTAAAATGGAGCACTCCACCTTCAGGAGGTCAAACAATAACTCTAAGATATTTCCCCTCATGAAAATTTGCCTCCAACAAGTAATGATATTCACTTGTAAGAGATTCTTCCACAAAGAGTGCACCCCTCATGTGCCAATAATAGATAGATACATGCCAACTTGTGCCAAGCATGCTCTTCTATGGAATTACTCAACCAATGTGCCTTGCATGTGCCAAGAATAGGTAGACACATGCCAACACATATTGAGCACACTCCATACCCCTAACAAACTTCTCTATGCATCTACTCAAGTAGGGCATCATCCTAGTCCATCGTAGCTCACAAGTGCCAAAAAATAGTTGAAGATGCATATATAACAAAGTTGTGAAGGGAATACAAATTTTGGGGATTTCATCAAGTTTTTTCACAAACTTTTCTCACAAGTTAGAGGTCATGGGAATACATAGACTAGGGCCCTCTATTAGCAATGTGCTCCCTATCCATCAAAGTGGTGAACTCCATGATGAATAAACCTTTTGCAATTGATGAATACCCAAGTTACCTCAATCCAAATTTGAATCATCTATAACCCAAGGAATAGTGCAAAAAAATGTATGACTACAAAACCTCTGTAGGGATCATCTATGACTCTGGAAGAAAGAGAAGGCTTATAGAACCAACTATCCAAATTTGGAAAGCAAACTCAAGGACATAAAGGATATCGTGTGAACTTCATAGCCATTTATAAAATAAAAATGTTAATCAAAACGGTGAAAATGTGAATTTCATTACTTTTAATTTATATATATAATTTATTTTTTATAGTTAAAGCAATTTTAAATAATGAATTAAAAGTAGGGTGTAGTATCACTTTATTTAAATTTAAGTATATTAAACATTGAACTTTAAGAGAAATTAGAACATTTAAAGCATGAATATGATAACACTTATAATTTGTTTTTCTTATGACTGAGATTGTTACACTAAAAATCCACTTATAATATAAAGCACCTCACTTTTCTTACTGAAATAATTATATCAATGTGTCACGTCCCCATGCCTCTGACCAGCGAAGAGGACGCGACCCATGGCGTTAACCATCCGGGCTAAGAGCCCCATGAACATGTACATGCATAAAATTGCTGAAACAGAATGCTGAAAGAAATGCATTGAAGTAAAACATGCACATTTGCATATGTTTATCATACACAGCTACAATTATTTATTAGACACAGGGGAATTCAACGTACATTCATACATGCATTCGTTCAACATGTTCATAACATTCATTAACAGAAAATATGGTTGCAGAAGTAAAAATGGACAAGATCACTTATCTTATGATGAACTCGTTCCGCAACCAGCTATGTCGCTGCAACGTTCCACCCAACCATAGGCCAGCGTGCTCCTTAATCTCTCAGCAGCGCTGCCACCCCCGAGCTAGGCATGATTCTCCAAGGAATAAGGGAACAAGCAGGCTTACACATAGCCAAGGATACACAAAACACAGCCAAGCCAACATAGTTGGGTTTATTAGTTCATCTAGGAGTTGGGAAAGGCTAAATGCTAAGCTGGTGAGCTCATTACAGAGCTAAGAACGCCTACACCAGAACTAGCCTGGCTTCTAAGACACCCACACATACCCAACACAAGGAATCAGTCCCTTCTCTGCTACACAGTCCCTCAGGCCCTGCATTCCCTTCCAGTGCTATTCAGGGGTTGTGGAGAAGAAAGCCATCCCTCTAGCTCTGTCTGTGTGGTTTCTAGCCACCAGGTTTATCAAGCAAACCAAGCCCCCATCCTTGCTCCTTACACAATCCGAAGACCAACCATTGCACGTATGCAATCAATCAGCTGTTACAGCTTAACAGGGGGAAAACAACTCCAAACAATCTACAGCATCCCTAAAACGTAACAGCAAACACAGCTCACGGCATGGGGAAAATTAACAGTCCTAAAATGTATCAGTGAGCGTGGCTCACAACATGGGGAAAAAAACAACCCGTCCTGGGACAATGAAGTCACCCCGAAAACATACATAGACCATGCTGAGGAAGAAATTATAGTCTCCCAGCCTGTGCGTGAGTAACAACAACGCCGAACCCACAAATTAGCCCGTGAGGAAAAATATACAGCCACACCATCCACAAATCCGTAGAGGAAAGGACTGCGTGAGTAAAGCCAGGAAAATCCTGTGCGTGAGCGTGAGCAACCTCCACTCCTACATGAGGATGAACAGACTACAGAGAGGACGCGAAATTGGAAGTGCGTGAGTGTTCAGCACCGTCGTGGAGAGAGTGGTATGCCTGCGTGAGTGATGGCGGTGGTTTCTTTTTCCATGGTGAAGCCAACCGTGGGTGGAGTGTGCGTGTGGGCAAGGACTGACAGTCCTGCCACCCCACTCCCAAAAACAATAACTGCCTCAACCACCAGCAGTAATTATTAATGGAGGTGGTTGGGTAGACAAGGAAAGATGACACATGGCTTTTTACCCCATTGGCCAAGGTTTGACATTCCCCACCCTTATCCTTGTGAAAATCATGCCCCTTCTCAATTTAGTTGCCGCGAACGTAGCTGGTCGGGTTGTTTAATTAAAGATGCATATTTACATGATGACAAAACTCAATAGGTATGCCGCATGCCCCGATATACCATCGATGACAATTTAAATCCAAAACATAGCATAACTGATCAATGGTGGGGCCTTGGCCTTTAGCTCCGCACCATGATCATTACAATATATACATCATGTATATTTCATGCAACGGGGTCAAAACCGGGGTGTTATATTCCCCTCCCCCTTCAATAGCACTGTCCTCAGTGCTTTACAAAATTGAAAAAAATGCTACACTGGTATCGCCTCAGTGTTCCACAAAATTGAAAAAAAATGGGTGTGCCAATAGCATGGCATCCTCCAGCTCCCATGTAGCCTCTTCAGGTCCATAGTGCTCCCATTGCACCTTTACCTGACCTATGGCCCGGTTCCGAAGCATTGTGACCTTCCTGTCGAGGATGCGCATTGGCTCGATTCGGAACTCTCCCTCGGGTTCCACCTAAATCACATCCCAATTTATCACATGGTTAGGATCATGTACATATCTCTTAAGCAAAGAAACATGAAAAACATTATGAGCCCTAGTGCTAGCTGGCAATGCAAGTCTATATGCAACTGGCCCTGTTCTCTCAAGCACTTCAAATGGCCCACAGTATCTTGGTGACAACTTGGCACAACTTCCAAGTTTCAAGGAACTCCTCCTTGCCCTCACTCTGAGGTAAACATGATCCCCAACACTGAACTCCCTGTTCACCCTATGCTTATCTGCATAGCTTTTCTGTCTATCCTGTGCTGCTTTCAGATTCTGCCTGATCTTTACAACCTCTTGCTCCATTTCCTTGAGCAATTATGGTCCAAGCACAATCCTGTTCACTGTATTATCCCAAGTCATTGGTGTCCTACACCTTCTTCCATACAAAGCTTCATATGGACTCATCCCAAAGGATGCCTGTTGTCGATTGTTATAAGCAAACTCTACCAAGTGCAAGTAATATTCCCACTTGGTTGGTTTGTCCATCACGTACATGCGAAGCATGTCTTCAAGCACCTGATTAACTCTCTCTGTCTGCCCATCTGTCTGAGGATGGTATGCAGTGCTGAAGTTTAGCTTTGTATCCAAATCTGCAAACAACCCCTTCCAAAAGTTGGAAGTGAACTTGACATCTCTGTCAGAGACTATTGCCTTCGGCAATCCATGCAATTTGAAAATCTCCTTCATGAAGATCTTTGCAATGTCATCAGTCTTATGTGTAGACTTAACCGGTATAAAATGCGCTACCTTTGTCAACTTGTCTACCACAACCATGATGGAATCATGTTGTCTCCAAGTCATCGCCAATCCCGTAATAAAATCCATGGAAATAACTTCCCATTTCCATTCTGGAACTGGCAAAGGTTGCAACAAACCTGTAGGGTGTTGATGCTCAACCTTTACCTACTGACATTTCATACACCTTGAAATGTACTCAGCCATATCCCTTTTCATTCCTGGCCAAAAGTACTGCTTTCTAGCTGTAGCAATTGTCTTCTGATATCCTGGGTGACCAGAATACGGAGCTTGATGGATTTCATCCATTACAACTCTCCTCAAATCTGCTACATCTGGAATATAAATTATACCTTTATAAGTGAGAAGTCCATCTTCCCCCAATTTATATCCTTCATACCTCTTCTCAAGACTTTCCTGCTGCAATTTGTCTTTCACCTGCTCATACAATTCATCTCCAGCAGCATGACTAACAATCTGCTGCCTCAAATCTGATTGGCAAATGCTAAGAGATGCCACATGCATTTCCTGCACCTTCCTGCTGAGTGCATCAGCTACCTTATTGTCTTTTCCTTTTATGTGCTTGATTTCGAAATCAAACTCACATAAAAATTCCAGCCATCTTGCTTGTCTAGCATTCAGAGTAGGCTGATCAAACAAATACTTCAATCCAAAGTGATCTGTTCTAAGCTCAAATCTCCTGCACATCAAGTAATGTCTCCACATCTTGAGAGCATGTACTATGGCTGCAAGATCTAGATCATGAGTGGCATAGTTCTTCTCATGTTCCTTCAGCTTTCTTGACTCATAACATATCACGTGGTTGTCTTGCATAAGGACTCCTCCAAGCCCTTGTCCACATGCATCGGTACATACCACAAAATATTTCTCTAGATCTGCAACCTTCAATACTAGTGCACTGGTGAGAAGATTCTTCATCCGCTGGAAACCTTCTTCACACCTCAATGTCCATTCGAACTTCATCCCCTTCCTTTACAAAGAAGTGATGGCATGTGCAACTTTGGAGAATCCCTTAATGAACCTCTGGTAGTATCCTGCAAGTCCCATAAAAGATCTTACATCTGTCACATTTCTTGGAGTAGGCCAATTCATAATGGCTTCAATCTTTTCAGGGTCCACAGATATACCCTCTTCTGAGATAATGTGACCCAAATACTGAATTCTATCTCTATAGAAGTCACACTTGCTCAGTTTCGCATACAGCTGATGCTCCCTGAGCAATTGCAATGTCAATCTCAAATGCTCTTCGTGCTCTTCCTCATTCTTAGAATAAACAAGAATGTCATCAAGGAAAACAAGAACAAACTTCTCCAAATACTTGTTGAAGATGTTATTCATAAGGCACATAAATGTAGCTGCTGCATTTGTGAGACCAAATGGTACCACTACAAACTCATAATGCCCATACCTTGTCCTGAAAGCAGTCTTAGGAATGTCTTCATCCTTGATTCTTACCTGATGGTAACCAGACCTCAAGTCAATCTTGGAAAATACCTTTGCTCCCCTCATTTGATCAAAGAGGTCATCAATCCTAGGCAAAGGATATTTATTCTTCACAGTAACCTTGTTCAGTTGTCTGTAATCAATACATAACCTGAGTGTACCATCTTTCTTCTTTACAAACAGAACCGGTGCTCCCCACGGAGACACACTCGGTTGGATATACTTCTTTTCCAACAACTCTTGCAGTTGCATCTTTAATTCTAGCATTTCTGGTGTACTCATCCTGTAGGGTGCCTTGGACACTGGTGCCACTCCTGGCACAAGTTCAATTATGAAATCAATGTCCCTTTTTGGAGGAAGCCCTGGAATCTCATCAGGAAACACATCCCTGAATTCCCGTAACACCTGATAGTCCTCCAACCTCAGAGTTTCATCTCATGATGTCTCCAAAATATGAGCTGCATACAACTGGTAACCCTTCCTACAGAACTTCTTTAACTGCATTGTTGAAACCTGCCTGTCATGTCCCCATGCCTCCGACCGGCGATGAGGACGCGACTCAAGGTTTGACCACCCGGGCTGAGAGCCCCATGAACATGTACATGAATAAAATTGCTAAAACAGAATGCTTAAACATACACACATGAACATTTATCATGCACATATGCAATCATCTATCAGACACTGTGGAAACATCATACATTTAAGCAAGCATTCATTTAACATGTTCATCATTTTCATTAACAGAATTTATAGTTTACAGTTGCAGAAGTGAAATGGACAAGATTACTTATCTTATGAAAACTTTGCTCCGCAACCAGCTACGTCGCTACAACGTTCCACCCAACCATAGGCCAGTGTGCTCCTTGATCTCTCAGCAGTGCTGCCACCCCCGAGCTGGGCATGATTCTCCAAGGAATAAGGGAACTAGCAGGCTTACACATAGCCAAGGATACACAAAACACACAGCCAAGCCAACAGAGTTGGGTTTATCAGTCCATTAAGGAGTTGGGAAAGGCTCAATGCTAAGCTGGTGAGCTCATTACAGAGCCAAGAACACCTACACCAGAACTAGCCTGACCTCTAAGACACCCAAACACACCCAACACAAGGAATCAGTCCCTTCTCTGCTACACAGTCCCTCAGGCCCTGCATTCCCTTCCAGTGCTATCCAGGGGTGATGGAGAGGAAGGTCAGCCCTCTAGCTCTGTCTGTGTGGTTTCCAGCCACCAGGTTTATCAAGCAAAACTAAGCCCCCATCCCTACTCCCAATATAGTACGAAGACCAACCATTGCACTCAGGCAATCAATTTAGCTATCACAGCTTAAACCAGGGAAAACGACTTCCAACCATCTACAGCAGTCCCCAAACATAACAGTGAACACAGCTCATGGCCTGGGGAAATTAACAGCCCCCGAAATGCATCAGTGGATGCGGCTCACAACGTGGGGAAAACTCAACCCGTCCTTGGGCAATGAAGTCGCTGGGAAAACATACATAGACCATGCTGGGAAAGAGATTATAGTTCCCCATCCTGGGCGTGAATGAAAACGACAACGCAGGACCCACGAATTAGTCCATGAGGGAAGAATACAGCCAAACCATCCGTGGATCCGCAAAGAAAAAATACGTGGATAAAAACTAGGAAAATCCTGTGCGTGGAAAACAATCCAACCCTGTGAGGAATGAATAGACAATGGAGGTCCTGCGTGAGGAAAAACAGCTCTGTTTTTGTCCGTGGATGAACAAACAATAGGAAGGATGCGAAAATTGGAAGTGCGTGAGCCTTCAGCACAGTCGTGGAGAGAGTGGAAAAATCCCTACGTGAATGATGGCAGCCGTTTTTCCTAGCCATAGTGAAGTCAACCATGGTGGAGTGTGCGTGTGGGTCAGGACTGACAGTCCTGCCACCCCACTTCCAAGACCATAACTACCTCAACCACCAGCAGCCTTTCTTAATGAAAGTGGTTGGAATAAAACAAAGGAAGAAGACATATGGGTTTTTCTCTCATGGCCAAGGTTGACAATTTCCCCCACCCCTATCCTTGTGAAAATCATGCCCCTTTCTCATTTTAGTTGCCGCGATCGTAGCTGGTCAGGTTCATTTTAAATTATAGATGCATATTTACATGATGACCGTCATAATATATGCCGCATGCCCCGATATACCATCAGTGACAATTCAAATCCAAAACATAACATAACCGATCAATGGTGGGGCCTTGGCCTTTAGCTCCACACCGTGATCATTTACAATATATATACATCATATACATCTAATGCAACAGGGTCAAAACCGAGGCATTACACTGCCTTACTGAAATCACATTTGGAATGCCTTTCACAACTACTAGGTTTCCTTCTTCATTCATGCATTCAAAAGTATTATTATAACAATCAAGCTTCACCCTGTGAGCTTCTAACCAATCCATTCCAATGAGAACATCATAGGAACCAAGAGGTAGAACATTCAGATCAACACAAGTGGCCAATCCATTCATGACCAATGGACATTTCTAATCCGGCGGATTATTCCTCTGTAAATATCCAATATGGTACATGGTTCAGAAACGGCGGTTGAAGAAAATCAGACGGCAAAAATACAATGCATCGGAGGTCAGAAGAGATCTCCCTCCACAACGGCGGGCGGCCAAACTCCTAGTATGTCCACAGGGATAACCGGACGCAAAAAATATGAGGATCGGGAGTCGGAGCGATTCGGGAGCCGCAACAGCGGATATATAAAATACTTTTCCCTTCCGCAACAGTGGAAGCCTAACAGACATTCGAACGGATCGGAAGTCGGAGCGATAAGCAGTCCGCAACGACGGCCACAAGCTTGATCGGAAGAACAATGCTTCCGGCAACCGCAACGGCGGAAGCCCAACACTTAAAAGATCGGCGAAATAACTCGACGGAATCGAAAAAAGAAGTGGTGCACCATCCGCAACTATGGAAACCAAAGTAACTAAAGCCTCCGACTCGAAAACCAACCGACAGCCGATTGCGAGTGAGACCGTTGGAGCCCATTCCTTATCCTCTTCCGCAACGACGAATGAGCAGATGACTACAACCTCTGATTCAAACACTGCAATGCGCATGGCACGGCTTAGCTGTAACAGTTTGGCAAAGCTTTCTTGGCAGTTATGCCACAGCTGGAATAATGACGAAAGGCATATGAACAGTCTTGATGCCACGTTTCATGGGATGTGAACAGTCGCATTTCTTTGACGTTTTGGCTCCTTTGTAACGAAAAAGATGAGTAATAAAGGAGAGGAACCAGGGATGGTTCCGGGGGGGAAACGATTAGAGGATTTTTTGGAGAATGGCAGTGCAATGTTTCTCTGTGATGAGAATCTTGGAGAGAGCATTTTGCTATGAAAACTGTCCATGTGTTGTTCCTTTTGAAGTTGACTATTCTCAGTTATAACTTGGCTTCTTTTGTCTGTTGAAGTCCAGTTTTGTAGCTTTTAGAGAGGAGTCTTAAAGACTTTCTGTCCAGCATTTTGTTTTACAGTTGCTGAAGTTGTTTCCAGAACCATTTTGTACCATTTTAAGAGGTTAATTGGATCGGTGCCCATTGGAGAGGGACCCGGAGACGTAGCCCAGTGGAGGGGGTGAACTTCGTTATCAACTTCTGTTTTATGACTCCCTATTTCTATGTTTTCTGTTTGGCATCTGGTTATCAGTCTTGCTTTTCATTCCTATTCTGAGCATTTAGTTTCTGTTAATACTGTCCATTAATTAACCTGTTGCACGCATTCTTTTACAACAAACTTTTAATGCACTAAAGTTGAGGTCCTACGGATCATATTTGGTATCAGAGCTGGTTGACTATTGTGCAAGTTTGTGAATGCTTACCAGGTCCAGGTTAAAGGTTGGTGAAGGAGATCCTGAGATTGGCTCCAGGAGAACATTCTCAAGAACCATGTCTTCTCCACGAGGGGAAGAAGAAGGACATACCGAACGGGAAAAACCTGTTATTTCTGAAACTAAGTTTCTGGAGGCTTTTATGAGCATGAAAGCCATGATGGAAATTCTACTCGATGAGCAAGCAGAAAGGAAGAAGAAGGAAGACGGA
>LPNX010905393.1:585740-631095 GCA_001517045.1 Pseudotsuga menziesii | reverse complement strand
GTTCGCATTGTCAGAAGGGACATGATGTCTCTAAGTGTTGGAAACTTCATCCAGAGTTAAGGCCAAAGAAGTACAGAGGAAACAAAGATAAAGGAAAAGCCAAAGCTACTGCAGCTGTTATTCAAGACTTGGGATCCGACTCAGGTGATGAAACAAAGGTTACAGCTGTCGAAATCCAAGGTAAGGATAAAAGTATCTCACTTCCCATTGATGCACAATCAAGTTCTAGTGCAAGAACAAGTCTACCATCTACTTCTAAGCAAAATGATAAAGATAGAAGTGCACTGTTTCATGTTCGTGTCATTGCAAATCACACAAAGATTGATACATTGTTTGATAGTGGTTCACAAGTAAATCTGATATCAGAAGAAGTGGTTAAGAAATTGCATTTAGTTACTGTGCCTCATGAAAAGCCCTATCCTCTAGGTTGGGTTACTAATGATACACGATTGCAAGTTACTAGGAAATGTGTATTAAAATTTGCAATTACTGAAAAGTTTAGGGATGAGGTAGAATTGGATGTAGTACCACTTGACATTTGTGGAATTGTACTTGGGAGTCCATATTTGTATGACCGGAAAGCAGTCTTTTATAGAGAGAAGAATAAGTATCATCTTTTTAAAGAAGGTATGGAATATATTGTATGAGCACATAAGATAAAAACCAATCTAGCAATAGTCTATGCAGGACAAATGAAGAGGTTGGTAAATGCTAGTAAGAATTTTGTGTTGATGATGGTTAAGATGAAAAATGATGAAGTCTCTAAATCTTTTGAAGAATGTGACCCTAAGCATAAATCTAAACTGATTGACATCATTTCTTAGTATGATGATTTGTTTCAAGATCCGAAGGGGTTACCACCAAAGAGAGAGATTCAGCATGAGATGCATTTGCAGCAGGATGTGCCACTCCCGAACATAGCCATGTACCAGATGTCTTTAATGCAGAATGAGGAGATCAAGAAGCAGGTTTAGGAGCTGATTGAGAAGGGGGTCATCCGGCCCAGCACTTCTCCTTGTGGCTCTCCTACAGTCTTGGTTCCAAAGAAGGATGGGTCGTGGAGGATGTGTATCGACTACAGGGCCCTTAACAAAATCACCATTAAAAACAGGTATCCTCTTCCTCGCATTGATGATTTGCTTGATCAATTGAAACATGCAACTTATTTTACAAAATTGGATCTGCGTAGTGGGTATCATCAAATCCGTGTTTCTGAGCATGATGCTTGGAAAATAGCATTTAAAACAAAACAGGGTTTGTATGAATGGCTTGTGATGCATTTTGGGCTCTGTAGCGCACCTGCTACTTTCATGCGGGTCATGAATGATGTCTTTCGTTCATTCATTGATGATTTTGTAATTGTATATCTAGATGATATTCTTGTGTTTAGCCAGACTTGGGAAGAGCACATTGTCAATGTGAAGAAAATTTTAGATGTACTAAGAAAGGAAAAGCTTTATGTAAAAATGTCTAAATGTGAATTTGCTAAAACTTCTTTAGTATATCTAGGCCATATTATTGGTGGAGGCCACCTGCGAGTGGACCCATCCAAGGTTGTTGTCATTGTAAACTGGCCACGGCCTAACACCGTTACTGAAATCAGAAGTTTTCTGGGTGCAGTTCAGTATTGGAGGAAATTCCTTTATGGGTTTTCCTCCATTGATGTGCCTTTGCATGCATTAACAAGCGTTAAAGAAATTTTCTAGTGGGGAGGCAAGCATCAGAGAGCCTTCGACACTTTAAAGGAAAAGATTAGCACAGCACCAGTTCTGACATTGCCATATTTGCAGCAACCATTTGAGATCGAAACCGATGCCAGCGGGTTTGCCATGGGAGCAGTTTTGATGCAAGGAAGGAAGCCAGTCTGTTACCATTCAAAAACATTCTCTACTACTGTAAGTAACTATCCGACCTATGACAAAGAATTGTATGCTTTAGTACATAGTGTGAAGAATTGGAAACATTATATCATGGGAAAAGAGACAGTCATACATACTGATCATCAACAACTTCAATATTTACAATCTCAAACTAAAATACAACAGAGTAGGCATTTAATATGGATGGGGTTCTTACAACAGTTTCATCTCGTAATTAAGTACAAAAAGGTAATTCATAATAAAGTAGCAGACATGTTATCAAGGCCACCTACGAATGCTTCAATCATTCTTCAGAACAGTTCATTAACACATGAAAGTTATATTGAACAATATGCAGAAGATAAAGATTTTAAGAAAGTATATGCATCACTTATACATGGTAAACAGGAAGAGAACTATTATGTGCATAATCAACTCTTGTATCATCTTGGTAAACTTTGTATTCCAGAGAAAGAGACAGTGCATGTGGTTCGAGAAGCACATAGTTCATTAATTGCTGGACATTTTGGAGTAAGTAAAACATTGTATGTATTGCAGAATCATTGTTATTGGCCTCAAATGCAAGAAACTGTAGCTAAATATATAAGAGGTTGTGTTATGTGTGCAACAAGTAAGCCTAGCAATAGGAAATAGGGTTTGTACACTCCTCTTCCAGTTTCTTCTCGTTCTTGGGAAAGTATTTCTATGGACTTTGTAGGGGGACTACCTATGTTTAGAAAAGGGCATGATTACCTATATGTTGTTGTGGATAGATTCAGCAAAATGTGTATCTTAATGCCATGTAACAAGCAGATCACTGCTGAACAAACAACTCATCTATTCTTTCAAAATGTTTGGGTACATTTTGGGCTACCCATGTCTATTATATCTAATCGAGATTCCCGGTTCTTGGGAAAATTCTGGTCAACTTTATGGGAGCTTATGGATACCAAACTAAAAAAAAGTACAGCTTTTCATCCACAGACCGATGGGCAAACAGAGGTAGTGAACATAACAGTGGTTCAGCTGCTCAGAGGATATTGTAGTAAACATCCTAAACTTTGGGATGAGCAGTTGTAGTATATACAGCATGCTTACAATCATGCAATTCATTCTTCCACGAAAAGATCTCCTTTTGAAACTTGTTTTGGTTATCTTCCAAAAACACCAATGGACTTCTCTTTTGGAAAAGATGCAGTGGATGGACATCATGATGCAAATAAAGCTTTAAAGTTCATTCAGAGAATCCAAGTAGTGCAACAGGCAGTTCAAGAACATTTGGAGAAGAGCCAGGCCAAGTACAAAGCCAGGCATGACAAGCATCGAGTTGATCATCAATTTCAGGTAGGTGATAGAGTTTGGTTACATATCACCAAAGAAAGGATGAAAGGTGAAGGTAAAAAGCTTAAGCCTATCAGGTATGGTCCTTTTGAGATCTTGGAAAAGATCGGTACTAATGATTTTCGCTTGAATTTACCTCCATACATGCAAATTTATTCAGTTATCAATGTTGAGAATCTTAAATTGTATGAGCCTCCTATGATCATGGATGAGGAAATTAACATACAGATTCCTTCAATTGATGATTTGGCACCTGAATATATGAGAGAGTTGCAGGATGATGTTATTCTTGATAGAAATGCAAGAACTTCTCGAAGAGGGAATGCTGAGTACCTTCGAGTGGGGCTGAAAGGAATGCATCCGAGCAAAGCAACATGGATGGAGATTGGAAAAGTGAGGGAGCTGTACCCTCACTTACTTGCAGAATAATTCAGGATTTTGGTGGTCCAAAAGCTCTCCAATGGGGAGGATTGATCCGGCGGATTATTCCTCTGTAAAGATCCAATATGGTACATGGTTCAGAAACGGCGGTTGAAGAAAATCGGACAGAAAAAATACAAAGCATCGGAGGTCGAAAGAGATCTCCCTCCACAATGGCGGGCGGCCAAACTCCTAGTCTGTCCGCGGGGATAACCGGACGCAAAAAATATGAGGATCGGGAGTCGGAGCGATTCAGGAGCCGCAACGGTGGATAGATAAAAGACTTCTCCCTTCCGCAACAGCGGAAGCCTAACAGACATTCAGACGGATCATAAGTCGGAGCAATAAGCAGTCCGCAATGACGGCCACAAGCTTGATTGGAAGAACAACGCTTCCGGCAGCCGCAACGATGGAAGCCCAACACTTAAAAGATCGACGAAATAACTCAATGGAATCGGAAAAAGAAGTGGTGCGCCATCCGCAACTGCGGAAACCAAAGTAACTAAAGCCTCCGACTCAAAAACCAACCGACAGCCGATTGCGAGTGAGACCATCGCAGCCCGTTGCTTATCCTCTTCCGCAACGGCGAATGAGCAGATGACTACAACCTCCGATTCAAACACTGCAATGCGCATGGCATGGATTAGCTGTAACAGTTTGGTAAAGCTTTCTTGGCAGTTATGCCACAGCTGGAATAACGACAAAAGGCATATGAACAGTCCTGATGCCGCGTTTCATGGGATGTGAACAGTCGCATTTGTTTGACGTTTTGGCTCCTTTGTAATGGAAAAGATGAGTACTAAAGGAGAGGAACCAGGGATGGTTCCGGGGGGGAAACGATTAGAGGAGTTTTTGGAGAACGGCAGTGCAACGTTTCTCTGTGATGAGAAGCTTGGAGAGAGCATTTTGCTGTGAAAACTGTCCATGTGCTGTTCCTTTTGAAGTTGACTATTCTCAGTTATAATTTGGCTTCTTTTGTCTATTGAAGTCCAGTTTTGTAGCTTTCAGAGAGGAGTCTTAAAGACTTTCTGTCCAACATTTTGTTTTACAGTTGCTGAAGTTGTTTCCAAAACCATTTTGTACCATTTTAAGAGGTTAATTGGATCGGTGCCCATTGGAGAGGGACCCGGAGACGTAGCCTAGTGGAGGGGGTGAACTCCATTATCAACTTCTGTTTTATGACTCCCTGTTTCTGTGTTTTTTGTTTGGCATCTGGTTATTAGTCTTGCTTTTCATTCCTATTCTGAGCATTTAGTTTCTGTTAATACTGTCCATTAATTAACCTATTGCACGCATTCTTTTACAACAAACTTTTAATGCACTAAAGTTGAGGTCCTACGGATCAATTTCTCTACCACTTCACTAACCTTTCTCTTAGTTCCAGTGGCTAGCTGAACTAACCAAGACTTCCTATGCTTTACTTTCTCAAAAGCACCAATCTCCACTACTCTAGGAGTAATTTAACTGTGCGTAGAACCAGTGTCAATCAAAATAGAAATAGCTTGCTCAACAATCTTACCTGCTACCTCAACCATAGTTGACTGGTGATCTGCCTGGCGGTCCTCCAGTGCTGCATAAATCCTAGGGACTACCCTTGCTACTTGACCCATTGTTTCTGCTTCTTGAATGTTATAAGCTGGCCTTGCACTCTCATTCTCGAGTGGACAATTACTGCGCATGTGGGGTCCTCCACATTTCCAACATTGGAGAGACCCTCTATTCTGTTGTGGATCTTTAGGCTTTTCTCCTGTCACCCCAACTGGCTTACTTGCAGCTTGAGATGGCTACTTCTGTTGATTCCTGAAGTTAGAAGGTTTGAAACCTTTCTTTATTTGGTCAAACTTCTCGTTCTTCTTGTCCTTCCATGCCTTATGGTAATCTGGCTTACCTTCGCTTTGCTCATAGCAATACTTAGCTTTTCTTATTGCTTCTTCAAGAGTTATGGGTTCATAAAACTCAATTCTATCTTTGTAAGACTGAGGTAATACACTCAGAAAATGCTGGACCTTCACTTTCTTATCTCTGATGTATCGGACATACCTCAACAGCTCCAAAAACTTTTTTGCATACTCTTCCATGGTCTGCTGTCCCAATCTCAACTCATGGAATTCCTTAATCTTGTCATCATAATACCTGTTAGAGAGGTATTTCTGCTTGAAATACTTCTTGAACTGTTTCCACTTAAGTCTCCTTTCACTGATCCTCTTTACTTGCTTGAAGTGTTCCCACCAAATGGATGCTCTTCCATTCATATTGAATATGGAAACTCTTGCCTTCATGTTTCCTGAATAATCATGCACTTGAAAGTACTTCTTTATCCCAAGAAGCCAAGCTTCAGCCTCTTGTCCAGTATTTACCTCACCATCAAATGTAGGAGGTTTAGCTTTCTTAAATTCATCTCGAGAGCGATCCCTATGGTGTCTCTTTCTTTTTCTTTTATGAGAAGAAGAACTTGAATCCCCGCTAGATCCTTCAGAATCAGATGACCCACTAGAAGTCCTTCTCCTTCTCCTAGTACTGCTCTTACTGCCTTCTGGTCTCGCTCTACCTTGTCCAGAGTCTATATTTCTCTGTAAGTCTGTCAAACTCTGCAACATAGCAGCATTCAACTGATGTTGTTCTTCCTGGGCTTTGATCAGGCTTCTCATGGTGGCTGCAACATCTGACGGTGTCTCTTGGAATCTCCTTCCATTAGACTCTATGTCATTGTTTCTATTACGGATATTTTCTCCCATGGCATCTCCTGGTCGCTCATAAGAATCCCGAGCATCATATCCATCATGGGTTCTCATAATTGAACCACCACTTACTTATCAAGCTGCACCACCTGGAATACTGCCCTTGAAGGTGACTATGATTCTGCAAACGTGTTAGTAACACAAATGTTAGATGCATAATATTGATATAAATCAGAATCACTTACCTTCTCCTGGAATAATTATAAAATTAAAAGTTTTCCCAAACATAGAATTTTCTTCCTCAAAGAACGTCTGTCTTAGGGGGACGACGGGGGTCAAGGGGGCTTGCCACTGCAGGGCGGGTCGAGGGCAGCGCCCTCATTTTTTGTTTTGTTTTGTAAATCAATGGTTTTTGCGCAATCTGGCGCATAAGATCGCTGCCAATTTCTCCTTCTTAGCCCATGAAAATCCACTGAAAAACAGTTGAAAATCCCAATAAAAAACAGTTGAAATCTACTGGAAAATCCCACTTGAAAACTCAAAAATTCCTCTACAGAATCAGCTCTCATTTCAACTATTGATCCGATGTTTCAGCAGTCTAAACCACTAACTTCTCCGCTGTTCATCGGAAATCGGAACAACTAGCTTCTTTCGTGTCGGCAATCGGATCTTCTAATCCTTCGGAAGGATAGTCCATTGGACAGCCGCAACAGCGGACGTTCAATCCACTGAATTCATCTGACGTGTCAGCGGTCCAATCCTATAAAGTTTTCCGACGTTTTCTGTACTTAGAAAAAAATTTGGAAATTTTTCTTCGGAAATCTTTCTTCTTCTTTCTGCCGCTGCATCGGCTGCTCAATCGTCTAAATTTTTTCAACGCTTCCAGCTCTTCAGAAAAACTTCCTCCTTTGTCCGCCGTCGCATCGGCTGCTCAAACAACTAACTTTTGCCGACGACATCGGAAGTCCTTTCTCATCGACAGGCTATTGCTTTTGGTTTCCGCAACGGCGGCACACCAAACACTATCTACTTTCAATAGTCGACGGTTTCGGCCTTAAAATTTGTTTTTTTCTTTTCTAACTTTCTTTCCTTACAGTGTCGGCGGAATAGTTCCTTTCGCAGCCGCAACAACGGAACATGATCCTCGATCTTCTTCCGATCAGCCGCTTAATCTTCTTTACTTAGAAAAAAAATTTGAACTTTCGTTACGGTGTCGGCTGTCGGAGGCCTTATCCGTCGGACGCGTAGTCGTTTAGCCGCCCGCAACGGCGGGCGCCTGATAAGCTATTTTCTTCCGATGGACGTCGAACACTTATAAAATTTCCGCAATTTTCTTTCCAATTGTGCCCCGTCGGGCATGCTTCCGCTACATCGGAATTCTGTTCCACTAAGTGTTCTGACTGTTCCAACACTTAGACAATTTTTTTTTTCTTTTGAATTTCCAGACATTCACGGATTGCTGCTGGGCAGAAAGAAATACTGCTTCTGTCCCTGTAACTTTCATGGCTCATGTAGGCCCATGCTGCAACATGAGCTCTGATACCACGCTGTCACGTCCCCATGCCTCCGACCGGCGAAGAGGACGTGACCCATGGCGTTAACCATCCAGGCTAAGAGCCCCATGAACATGTACATGCATAAAATTGCTGAAACAGAATGCTGAAAGAAATGCATTGAAGTAAAACATGGACATTTGCAATTGTTTATCATACACAGCTACAATTATTTATCAGACACAGTGAAATTCAACGTACATTCATACATGCATTTGTTCAACATGTTCATAACATTCATTAACAGAAAATATGGTTGCAGAAATAAAAATGGACAAGATCACTTATCTTATGATGAACTCGTTCTGCAACCAGCTACGTCGCTGCAACGTTCCACCCAACCATAGGCCAGCGTGCTCCTTAATCTCTCAGCAGCGCTGCCACCCCCAAGCTGGGCATGATTCTCCAAGGAATAAGGGAACAAGCAGGCTTACACATAGCCAAGCCAACACAATTGGCTTTATCAGGCCATCTAGGAGTTGGGAAAGGCTAAATGCTAAGCTGGTGAGCTCATTACAGAGCCAAGAACACCTACACCAGAACTAGCCTGGCTTCTAAGACACCCACACACACCCAACACAAGGAATCAGTCCCTTCTCTGCTACACAGTCCCTCAGGCCCTGCATTCCCTTCCAGTGCTATTCAGGGGTTGTGGAGAAGAAAGCCAACCCTCTAGCTCTGTTTGTGTGGTTTCCAGCCACCAGGTTTATCAAGCAAACCAAGCCCCCATCCCTACTCCTTACACAGTCCAAAGACCAACCATTGCACGTATGCAATCAATCAGCTATTATAGCTTAACAGGGGGAAAACAACTCCAAACAATCTACAGCAACCCTAAAACGTAACAACAAACACAGCTCACGGCATGGGGAAAATTAACAGTCCTGAAATGTATCAGTGAGCACGGCTCACAACATGGGGAAAACAACAACCCGTCCTGGGGCAATGAAGTCACCCCAAAAACATACATAGACCATGCTGAGGAAGAAATTATAGTCTCCCAGCCTGTGCGTGAGTAACAACAACGCCGAACCCACAAATCAACCCGTGAGGAAAAATATACAGCCACACCATCCGTAAATCCGTAGAGGAAAGGATTGTGTGAGTAAAGCCAGGAAAATCCTGTGCGTGAGCGTGAGCAACCTTCGCCCCTGCATGAGGACGAACAGACTACAGAGAGGACGTGAAATTGGAAGTGTGTGAGTCTTCAGCACCGTCGTGGAGAGAGTGGTATGCCTGCGTGAGTGATGGCGGTGGTTTCTTTTGCCATGGTGAAGTCAACCATGGGTGAAGTGTGCATGTGGGCAAGGACTGACAGTCCTGCCACCCCACTCCCAAAAACAATAACTGCCTCAACCACCAGCAGCAATTCGTAATGGAGGTGGTTGGGCAGACAAGGAAAGATGACACATGGCTTTTTACCCCATTGGCCAAGGTTTGACATTCCCCCACCCTTATCCTTGTGAAAATCATGCCCCTTCTCAATTTAGTTGCCGTGAACGTAGCTGGTCGGGTTGTTTAATTAAAGATGCATATTTACATGATGACAAAACTCAATAGGTATGCCGCATGCCCCGATATACCATTGGTGACAATTTAAATCCAAAACATAGCATAACTGATCAATGGTGGGGCCTTGGCCTTTAGCTCCGCACCATGATCATTACAATATATACATCATGTACATTTAATGCAACGGGGTCAAAACCGGGGTGTTACACAATGACATTGCTTTGTTGAGTTCACACACCTTATAGATGGCACCTTAAAAATCTAATAACAATTAACATAATTGAATTAGTTTTTTCTTCACTTCACAAAACAAACTAGTTTGATGTGTTTTGGATTGTTAAGTGAGTATGTATGAGAGGGTGTCTTGTTTGTTGTGGCATGGTGTTCTCTCTTTTATTGGAGATGTTGAAATGGTAATTTAGTCACTTGATAGAGAATACAATTAGTGTGTGAGATAAAGTGGACAATATTTCTTCTTTCTTTTTGAATTTTTGAGATGGCAAAGCTTACAACTAAAATGTAACTTCATTGCATTGAAGTTAGGTGGCAGACTTCATACCAATAGATTCGTTAACGAATCTTCTATCCATTGGCATATAATTTACGGGTTTCTGAGTTCATGTAAGATTTTTTGTTGTTTTTTTTCAAACTAACAATTACAAAACCATGTCCACAACTTTGAATTAGTGCAAAGAAAATTAATAACATAAAAAGTATACAGCTAAAAATTTTCAAAAAATATGTATGACCAAGACCAACGCATGCTCTTCAAAAGTTTTTATTTTATTTTATTTTTGTAACCAGTAAAATAATGTTTACGTGCACGCACATGTGTACAAAATGTGATTAAAATTTTCAATGGTTAGTTTCAAAAATTAATAAAAATATAATTTTCCAACATAAATTTACAAGTAAATATGTGCACCCCAATGAATTTTGTGTAGACCATGTAGATCCATAGTAAACTAGGATCTATCAAGCATCGAGAGGGATCCAATTTTTCTTGAGATGCAAATTATTTTTATCTTAAATTATTTACACATTAAGAAGAAATGTACACCTCAAACTACTTGATCCCTCTAGGTTCTTGATATATCTAAGTTTAAAATCGAATTAATAATAAAAAACAAATTGTTTAAGTCGACATCATTTGTAATTTTTTTATGGGAATGCCATGTTATATAACGTTACACGATGTTACGCATTACAACATCTACCCCATATTGGGTTGTAAGCACCTCGCAACTCTCGATGTGATTATGTTCATATATTTTTTTCAAAAATTATACATTTATCACGAAATTATTTTATGTGCACATAAACCACTAGTTAACTTATCATGAAATTTACAAGAACAAGCCTATAATTAAATGCAATTTTGACATATTAAATATTATTTTATTTTAAAAAAAATATAGGTTTAAACACAACATAATTCTGTACAATTCTTGGAGACCCTGATTGTAAGAACAAATCTACAAAACTTCTCAACTCGCCCACCAAATTTGGCACCTTTCACCAGAAATACAATGGTTGCACAATCTCCCTAAGTCCTTCAACCCGATAAATGTTCCTAGTTGTTGTCATGGTTTTTGGTGTCCCTTTCACAACAAATGTCTCATGTAAATTAAACCTTTCTTGATATGACTTGGTTAAAGATTCATCTTTGTACATATATGCTTCACTATCCATTACTATGGTTTGGTTGAGTTGTAAAAGCGACATTGAAAATGGATCATGACTAGAAAACCCAAGAATGGTAGCATTCATTCAGTCCATTTTTAAAGCAGATAATCACACCAACATCTAATCATGGGGTGAATGTAGTTTCATCAACTCATTCCACCATTGTTTCGTATGGTTATTGCATAGTTTTATAAGTTCATGGTGGCATGGTGGATTCATAAGTATGGGAGCATGATTATTTTAGTGGCAGAATTTGAAATGAGTAGTTAAAACTCAAGTCACATGAGGTGTTCTATACTTCACCATTCACTTTATGCCATAGGAAATAAAACAAATACCAGCTCAGGCCTTTTGTACAACCCATGATATTTCTTGATCGGAATGGAGAGATCAACATTGTTTAGGGAAATTTTAATTGGAAGCAATCTTTTGAAGCTTCAATTGCAGATAACATCACGTAGGTAGGTAAATATCAGCACATAGGTAGAAGATAACATTGGCAATATGTAGAAGGAAATGAAGGTAGAATCTCACAATATAAACCCATGATGTGTGTCGATTCTTCAGAATACCAGGTCATAGGTGTAGAGGGGGATCCCACATAGGTCACACGTAATAGAGATATGCATATATTAGTTTGACGCAGCTTCACACATGTTGTGATTTTAGACGTAGTGCATGGGCCTAAGAAGGAGAGAGCACATATTAGAGGTGATCTGTAGTGAATTTGAAAAATGGAGATAGACACAGGCGAATTCACAAGTCAATAAGAACTAGGACCACAGGCCCTAAGAACTATAAGGTGCTCTGATACCATTGTTAGAATACCTAACAATGGATCAACAAGGACAAAATGAAGGTGGGATACCAAGAGACATAGGTGTGAATTGCATAATTCCCATTAAGATGGTACACACATAAATACAATTTGATGTGACGATTTGTTTCATCTTCCAAGAAGTCTCCTAGAATCCAAAATGACTCTTCATGTTCGTCTAATATTTTTTACATGAATACATAGTATACTTAACCCTAAGGATTAGGTTTCCAACATTTCTAAAGTCAATGAAGGAACATAAGAGATTGCTTCTATTATTGTGACAATCCTTTATAATGATCTTAAGTGTAACAAAAAGGTCCATTGTTGAATAATAGATTCTAAATCTAGTTTGCCTTTAGCTCTTTCTTGTGGCTTTATATCCATACATTGATTTATTTTCTAGAATAATTTCATATAAATTGGTTAAAAGAGGGGTAATCATAATGGTCCTATAGGGATTGTTTGTATCCCCTCTTTTAAAAATATGAACAATGAGGCTTTGAGTCCAAGGTTCAGGAAAACCCTGTTTGATTACTACATTGAAGACATTGTAAATGTGAGGGATGAGGATAGGCCCTCCAATTTTTAAGATTTATGCTTGGTATCCTTCGATGTCCTTATTTTTACCTTTTGCAAGTCGCCTAACCTTAGAGTCTATGTCTTTTAAAGAAAAATTTTATTCCTCTCAAGAAGGAGTTTAAATGTTCTTCATGACATCAGGGAACTCGTAAACCTTTTTAGGGTAGGAATTCCAATCTCTCAAGGGAATTATATTTTTTTCTTTATTTTTATGAGTTAGAATTTAGTTGTCAATGGGTTTAGATCGAGTGGTTGTGCAATGGAGTGTTATCCTCCCCAACCAAGTTTTATTCCCATAAGTGACATGATGAGCTCATAATCAATATATTATTATATTTACTTCAAGCTTGATTGTTTACTTGTCCTTGTGTATTGAATAATCTAGGGTTTACCTTGGGTACCATCCTCAAAAAGAGGGGAAGTTCCTTAAGGTTTTCACTCGGATATTTATCTAGAAATAAGAGTTAGAATTTACCTCCATAATTTCTTAGGATCTATCTTAGTGAGGTGCAAAAACTTATCCTACTTTCTATTTATATGCCACATTTTTTTCCTTTTAATTAGGGCTTTGTACCTATTTATCTTGTTATATTTTAAGGAATCCTTAAAATAGTCATTATTGTATTTTACAACAACCTTACACGCATTTTTTTACTAAAATGGATAGAGTATTTTATATTAAAAGAGAGGGAGAAGTCCCTCTTCATTATAGAGCTTAAACATATAAAAATTGTCTCTGTCCTGAATTTTCAAAACAGAGCATGTCTCTGACTTTCTATACTTAGGAGAGTCCTGATTGAACCTAAATCTGATACTCTTATACTGAAAATTGTAAATTCTAACAAACTGATCTAGCAATAAAATACATTGACAATACATAATAAAATATTCGAGACAAGCTTCCATGGAACCTGGCTCTCTTGTTTCACATCTGATGCATGGGTGGCAGATCCTTCAATGGCCTATTTTTCCATTCAATTTTTGTTGTAGCACCGACAACTAACTGAGTAATTCGAGCCTCCAACTCTGCATTCTGAGCTTGTTGTTGTTCCATGTTAACTCTTAGAATATCCAATTGGTACTGCACATCCCTTCTCTCCACACCTTGGGTTTGTTCCTTTGTATCTTTCCAATTTTCCATCCTCCTACCATGCTCCTTCATGTCTTGTCGCAAGTTATGCACATTTCTCTTAAGGTTCCTATGGCTTCCCCTCAACCTAAAAACACTATGATTTGCACAACAATCTTTCTCATCGCTCCTATTGATGCTCAAAATGACATAGTTTAGGCAACAACACTGTAACACCCTTGGAGGGTTGTTCAAGGGGAGGATGGGTATGGAATCCCAGGTTGCATTTAGAGCCCTCAGATAGATAATATTCACAAAGTTAACAAATTACACAAAATGCATAAGTGAATAATTGAAATATAAAATGATCATGAGAATCATGACGGGAGTACGTTAGTGCATTAAAAGAACTATATGCATACTAGCTAAACCAACTAAATCAATTTCTAAAGATATAATGTATAAACTAATGTAAATAACTGAAAAGTAAATGCAAAATATTTACAAAACGATGAAAAGGAGTTACCAAAATAGTTTCTGAAAAGGAAACTTTAGTTATTAGAATAAATTTGAAGCAATGATACAACATTTCTGACTCTTAGATAAATTTAATTAGCTTCTTTAAATACACATAAAAGAAACATGCAATTTATTTAATTTTAGAATTTTTAATGGCAAACAAAAACATAGTACCATTAACAAAATATTTATGATTTGATAAAGCTGAACTATGAAAAACTATGCATGGAAGCTACTTTAGTCTGAAAAATAGATAGTCAGAAATTACAATGACTAGAGACCTAAAATCATATTTATGTATAAGTTAGTAAGTAAAATTGAACTAAGATATTCATATTTGTAAATTGAAATAAAGAATATGTACAACCCACTTATTTATATATGATGAATGATAAAAAGATGGAGGAAAGACATAGATATGTCCAAATAACATTTTATTAAAAATGGAATTTGAACAATCATTAAGTACCATAAACCATGGTTAGTTCAACCCCTGAGAACACAAGGTTTTCATGACACAATGTAGCTCTCAATGTTCTAGGTTCACCTGGGTGAAACCAAGACAACAGGAGTATCCTCATTCATATTGTGTTTACGGTAACCTACACACATGAATATGTCAGGCATAAAAGATGTAAGTAAGAAAGTACAAATACGAGCAAGAAAACATAACGTACCCCTAGCGGAAGGACACTCTTCCTTCACCCTAATGGATGGACTTACAAAATAATATTACCTACAATCATTTCTTGTTAGGCTCATGGATCATTGATTGTGAAAGAGTAATTGCAACAATTAAACCTAGTAGTACTCGCCTCTTACCTCTAGTGCGAGATCTCCCCTTTTGGCAGCTTTGTTTTAGTTTTTAAAGGCTACGAAAAGTAGGCGAAGTGTTTCAACTGTCATGTGAAACTCAATTGTCATTGCAATGTTTGAATCCAGAAAAGAGTGAGCCGGAGTAACCGACACTCACCCTTAACCTCCCCCCCCACCTCCTTCCCAAAAAAAAGATAAAGTCATGGGAGCTTGAATGTGAGATGCTTATGCGTCTTTACGTGAGAACAGTCGTAGTGTCTTGCCTTTATGATCCCTTTTTTTGGTTTTGACAATATCACCTTTATAACTTATAATGGAATGTAAAATCCCATAGGACAATTTTTCAATTTTATGATAACCTCATGAAATAAACTTCTATATGCATCCGTATTCAAAACAAAGTTGAATGTTGGCACTTTAAATATTATACCTTGGTTTTGTTCATAAATTGAGGTATAGATGGCATTAACACACAAGAACAAAATATAATGGATTGTCTCCTTATTTTCATAGCTTAGGGTGGTAACTTCCATTGGCTAAGTACGTAGATCGAGTTGATGACCACAAGGATAGACTAGCCTATTTACCTATGCTAGGGTTTGTGGGCTAGGGTTTGTGTGAAACCATCAAAGGATGAGACACTCGTAGTTGTTACCACGCGTGTGTGTGCATGTAGTGTTGAAAGTGTTTAATTTGGCCTCTTCACATGATGGTGAGGATGTGCTATGTGCCTTCTTTAGACTACCTACCTTCACAAATGTCTTCCTCAAAACTTGAAATCCTAGAACAACCCCTTTTCATTTTGCACACTAGTACACCATGTTTCCATAATAAACCATTTCTCAAGCCACTCTGCACCTTGCACCTGAGTTCTCTCCGGCTTCATAATCCTCGCATTCGCCTCCATATTAGAATTAATATGGCTTCTTTAGATTACTAATTCTCTCTATCCCAGTGCTCCATCATGGCCATATATTGCAATGTCGGTCTGCTTCGAGCAACGAGTATGCCTTGATTTTCCTACAAAAAAAATACATGTGTTAACACTAGGTTTAAAATTTTGAATTATAGGCTTGAGGTATTAAAAAATGATTCTATTTGGTGGAAAAATATGCAAGCGCTTTTTAGCTTATCAGGTTGACAGATTTCGTCAGCTGAAGCTGTCAAATGAAGAGGGGATCTGGATCTACGGTGATATATCCTTCTATGGTCACAACACGCAGCATCATAAATCAAACAGAGAGTGTCGAAGATCGTTGATTCAGATCCATAAAGAAGAATATCAGCGATAGAGCACGATTCCACAGGCCAAAGATGCGACAAAAAATCCAAGTTTGACATTCGCGGGGTCCGTTAAAAGGAATAAGTGTTGGAAGGTCCAGATTGACGGCATGGGGTGATTCTGTTGGAGAAACAAACATGAAGGAAGAGGATTTTCCAAAATGTGAAATATGTTAAAGGGAGGAAAGGTCGGATGGCTAAGATGAAGGTGGAAATAAATCTATGGTCGTAGCCTATTCCATGATCTGAACTAGCGCGGGAAATGTCAAGATCTCAATTTGTGAAAAGTCATAGAGGTCGCGAAGATCTACTATCCAAAGCAAGGGGTCGGGAAGATCAACGGATGAAAAGCGTTCCGTGATTATAAGCTGCATGGGAGATTAGATGAGAAATGATCAGCAGAGGGTTAATGTTCTCATGATTGAACAGTCCCGATGAAAGCTAATCATAGATCGACGACTGAGGTTGATCTTCCTTAATTAAGCAGTACACATTGATGATTGTAGAAACTTAATATGAAGAGATGTTTTTCGATGACTTGGTTTCAAAGACACATGGACTATGGATGTGAAAGGTGCCCAGATTGAAAGGTTGAGAAAATCCCAAGACCATAAGGGTCACATCCAGGTCAATCTAACAGTAGAGGGGACGTTCCCACGCATGATTTGTTTCCTGACAGGCTAATCGATTCCCTCGAAGCCATTTATAGCGTGTGTACATGAGAAACCATCCCTGTGGTAGTGTCATATCACCCCAAGACAGGAATCCATCGTGTGGTCTGGTGTGTGGAGGTAGGGAAGTATCATGGGATACTATGAGGTGGAGCAGGAGAATCTGCTCTTCACACGAAGCAGGCTAAGCGCGACAAGGGAGATCATTCTGTTTCCTACGTCATAGGAGCGAAGGAGTATGAGAACGTCCATTCCATATGCTTCGAAGCATAAGGTCGACCATACGGGCTGACGCCCGAGAATCTTTCCTATAGAAAATAAATCAACATGACTAGATCTCCAGCAGGTAAAGGATCGCTCAGCTCATGCCCTCACACATGTCAACACTAAGATAATCGACGACGAAATATGCGGGAATGTTGACCGCATTGCAAAGTTCAGTTTCTCATGCCTATATATAACACCACCTTTCAAAGCCTTTGTAATACATGGCATGAGCTAATACATCGACAAAACCCAATGTTTTGTTTTGCTGCAAGTCCCTAGAGTTTCGAGAAATTGGATATGGAAATTTGGCTCGAAAGGCTTGTCCATCTAGGTGTATTGATGGTTGGTGAGATTGTTTCTACACTCATATGTTGCCTTGGTTTTTCATACCAGGGATACCACTAGCCATCGGGGCACAAACGTGAAGAATCTGAGAGATATACCCATCTTCTGATAGCCACACCCCCAGTTGCGCATTGCTTGGACACTCATGTCTTGTGAGTGTTCTTCTAGGAACCCCTGATACCATCACTGCCTCCAAAGCTTCTGCATGAGGGGATAGTCCTGGCCTGTGCTTTGCGCAAGCGATTGTTCAAGCTGGAGCATCAGGTGTCCAATGCCTGAACCACCCTATTGGTGAAGTCCACTTACCAAAGGTGGTGGGGAGGGTGGAGGTACACTCCACTGTATTGCCTGTATGAGAGCCCACCTCGTGGGAGGTCAGGAGTACAATAATGACAAGCCACTGCAGAGGCTTGCCTTTTCCGGAAGCAATATGACCCTTCTTCCAGGCCCCCCGTCTAACAGTGTTACCCGGAGAGGGGAGGGCTACAGAAAAGATTGAGCAAGGAGGGGACACAAACTGCCCTACCAGTTTACGTGCATGCAGAAAGGTGCTTTGAGCACGGAGGAGACACAAATTTAGGAGGGGTAGAAAAACACGTTGTTGAATCGATAAGTCGGCCAGAGATTTTGAACCCAGTCAATGGTGACTCACTTGGAAAGCGACCTGAAGAAATCGTTCTCAAGATCAACATGCTCAGCAATAGGAATGTCGTGCCATCACCCAGACCGAGCACACACACTAACTCCATAATTTCTGTTTGAATTATGTGTAAGCCATGGCATAAGTACCACACTCTGGTTTTTAGTTTGATAATGACTGTAAAGAGTCCAGGTCTGATTCCAANATCTAAGGTAGTATAAGTAGGATATCCTCATAGGGGATAAAAGGGGTGGGGGGGGGGGATTTTCAACAGTGGGGGCTCTCCATTGTAATATTTTTTCGATCTCTCAGAGTTGAATAAAATTTGTAGAGGTGGAATGACAAACTCTCATGGCAGATATTCTCGCGTCATCTCTTTCTTCAATAAGTAAACATTCTTTAAGTGACTGTCTATCATGTTTTCATTATAGTTTGTATTTGATTTTCATGTTTGGGCATTAGTGTATATGGGCCAGAATTCATCTCGTATGCTCTCAGTCCATTGTTCAAACATTTTAAACATTTTCTTCTAAATTCTTGCAGAATTCACCCTGGTTAGGTGCTCTGTTTGACGAGCTGCCTCTCTCTATCCGCTAATCCACCTGCTAATACCTCAATATTGAAGAAATAGTGCCTATCTTGCTTATGTCCACAAACCTTCAAGATTCTTACCTCTTGCGACTTGTTTCAGACTTGATTAGTTAAATCCATGGCTCAATGGTCTCCTCCACGATTTACCCCACCAAACTTTACAAAACAAACTTGGCTTATTCAGAAATCTGACCTTCTGACTGTCTCTGATTGAATATTTTGAGTGTGAAAAACTTGCAGATAGTGAGAGATCCCTCTTTGATTATATTAGGTCAGAAATATAGTCTAAAGTGGTTTTTATGTTACCCCGAGATTTACCTCCCACAACTTGGGTATGTTCTGGGTGATAACAAACTGGCGTCCATTTCGTGGATGAAGGTTCAAATATTCCATGGGTGTGGATGACATAGTTTCATATTTGATTGTTAATGGTGAACAGCAGTCAAACTTTCAAGAAGGTTGTACATCTTTCACTTGGCGACTCCATTCTCAAAGCGTCTAGACTTCAGTGACTCCACTGGTGACATGATCTAGAGACCAAGTTTTCAAAGAGAACTGACAGACTCTACTGGGGAAATGAGCTCATCATAACGTATGAAGATGCATGGTGAAAAGATAAGGTACTCAAGTTTCAGTTTCCTCCAAGATGCCTTGTCCTTTCTTGTAGGTTTGTTCCTATATTTTCCTAAGATTGTCAAATCAGTTCTCCATGGTTCATTACACTTGAAGCGGAACCATGAATTTATTCCTGTATATCCTTCTTTATGAACTGAAATCATTTAATCATCATGTACATTTGATTTCGACCAAGATCCTTCATTCGAAACACATGACATTAAAGGTCATCCCTGTGAACCCCATGAAACCATGATTAGTAATACATCCATTTGACATAGCCCCATTTCTTTCAGTGTTCCAAAACAATACAGACAACTTCACTCACCTCATGTTCTTCATGATTTTCCTCTGAAGCATTGCAAGTACCTCCCTACATTTGATGAAGAATCCAAAGACCTCACTGCTGAGAAACATTTACAAGCCTTTGAACATTTCCTTGACCTCTTTGAAGTAGAACATGATGATGTTTGCATGAGGACTTTCACCCAATATTTGCAAGGAGACGTTAAAGAATGCCTTAAGCACATACAGCCTAAATCCATCAGTACTTGGGAAGAATTTTCTAACAGCTTTTTGAAATTTTGGGGTAGGAGAAGGCCACTAGACCAAATACTTTCGGAGTTCTATTCCCTGAAGAAGCAGGAGGGTGAAACCATGTCTAGTTTTAACAGGAGGTTTGCAATCTTTTGTTATAACATGCGAAAGAAAATCCAACCTCTTGAAAACACTACTAAAATTCATTATGCAACTACCTTTCCTCCTGAACTGTCATTACTTCTTTTGGAAAGAAAGTCAATCACATTGCAACACATGCTTGTTGATTGCTTGGAAGTTGAAGAATATCTTAAGATGTCTAAAAAATTGTCAAATCAAGGCAGTGGTGGTGAGATGAAAGATAAATTAGAATTGGTTGGTCCACATAAACCAAGGGGAACAACCCCTATTCATCCCAATCCTTCACTTACCAAACAGAGAGATGATCAGCCTTATGATGTAAAAGAAGATGGTTCTGCTAAGTTATTTTCTAAAGATTGCAATCAGCCTAGTGCCAATTTTGTTAATGGTGTTTTCAAAAGGGATTTCAGTATGTCCATATATGATGAGTATGAGGATGACTGCTTGGATGTTATACCCAAAGAACCAGCTCTAAATCCAAGGTCTGGTAGCGAAGAAAATGAAGCTGTAACCCGAAGTCAAAAGGTCGAAATAAGAGGAGATAGTAAATGTGTTGAAGGTGATAGTCTACCTTTGTGCTATTTTTCATTTGAACTGATAAGAAAAAGACTTAAAGCCTCTAAACAAAGACAAAAATTCAAGGATATGGAAGATTCCATAAACTTTTTGGAGGTAGAAGATGAGGAACATGAACCATCATACGATCAATCTTAGCATGTGGAAAAACTAGTGGTTTGTAGTGAGAAATTGGATTTCAAAGAAAGAGGTATGGGTTCTCAAATAAATGCTTCTTCATGTTTTTCAAATTCAAAAGTTTCATGTCAGGAAGAAGGATTGTGTTTGCTTGTTTCGGTTGGAGAAAAGAATAATATTTCTACTCCGGTATATAAGGAAGGTGAAGTTTTAGATTCAGTAATTCTGAAAGAAAGGGTGGACGTTTCATTAGAAAGCAATCATGACAATCCCTTTCATAGTTTTTTTGAATATCAGTCTGATGGCATGCTAGAGGAGTTGCCTTATGAGAAGCTTTGTCATGACAAATAGGTGTTTGAGGGTTTTGGAATTTGTCATGTTTTTTATGATCTAGTCACATAATACCTTGAGAAATTTTGTACTACGAACGGTTGGTTGTGTTTCTGTCAAAGGGACCACATCCTTCCTCATAACCTTTTGTCATTTTTTCCTATGTTCTAATTTCAATCAAGCCTGAAGAAAAAACTCAATTATTGGATAAATTGCTTGATTGGCTTCATTGGAAGTCAGAGTTTACTTGATTGGGAATTTGGGCTCAGTTAGGTAGGGTACGTAAGTGAAAATAAGCTCGGGACCTGTCGAGCATTTCCTTCATTACTTTTCAGCTTGTTTTCATTTTCAGATATAAGTTCGGGTTTGCAATCACAATTGTTTTTCAGTTTTCAGAGTATGGCCAGAAGACATAGATTGACATGAATTTGTTGCAGTAGTGGTTCGGTTTTTGGTTCAACTCAAATCAAGTTGATAAATTCAAAGAAAGGTTGGGGCATCCCAATGGGTTTGGCACATGGTCTACAGGGTTCTTTGCTACCTCGCAGGGAGTATAGCATCCCTCGTGGAGCCAACTGTTAGCACTAGGTTTAAATTTTTGAATTATAGGCTTGAGGGATTCAAAAATGATCCTGTTCGGTGGAAAAATATGCAAGCACTTTTCAACTTATCAGGTTGGCAGATTTCGTTAGATGAAGAGGGGATCTGGATCTACAACAATAGATCCTTCTGTGGTCACAACACGCAGCATCAGAAATGAAACAGAGAGTGTCAAAGATCGACGGTTTAGATCCATGAAGAAGAAGATCAGCGACAGAGCACAATTCTGGGGGCCGAAGATGCAAGAAAAAATCCAAGTTTGACATTCGCGGGGTCCGTTAAAAGGAATAAGTGTTGGAAGGTCAAGATCAAGTCAAGACCAGATCGACAGCGTGGGGTGATTCCGCTCAGGAAACATGCATGAAGGAAGAGGCTTTTCCAAAAAGCGAAATATGTTAAAGGGAGGAAAGGTCGGATGGCTAAGACGAAGGCGAAAATAAATCTACGGTCGTATCCTATTCCTGATCTGAACTAGCGTGGGCAATGTCAAGATCTCAATTTGCGAAAAGTCGTAGAGGTCGTGGAGATCTATGATCCAGAGCAAGGGGTCGAGAAGATCAATGGATGAGAAGCGTTCCACGATTATAAGCTACATGGGCGACCAAATGAGAAATGATCAGCGGAGGGTTAAGGTTCTCATGATTGAATGGTCCCGATGAAAGCTAACTATAGATCGACGGTTGAGGTCGATCTTCCTTTATCAAGTAGTACACGTTGATGATTGTAGAAACTTAATATGAAGAGATGTTTTTCGACGGCTTGGTTTCAAAGACACGTGGACGATGGATTTGAAAGGATTAAAAGGTTGAGAAAATCCCAGGACCGTAAGGGTCACATCCAGGTCGATCTGACAGTAGAGGGGATGCTCTCATCCATGATATGTTTCTCAAGAGACTAATTGATTCCCCCGACACCATTTGTAGCATTCGTACAGGAGAAATCATCCCTGTGGCAGTGCCATATCACCCCAAGACAGATATCTATCGTGTGGTCTGGCGTGTGGAGGTAGGGAAGTATCATGGGAATCTATGAGGTGGATCAGACGAATCCGCTCTTCACATGAAGAAGGGTAAGCACGCCAAGGGAGATCAATCTGTTTCATACATCGCATGAGCGAAGGAGTATGAGAATTTCCATTCCATATGCATCGAAGCATAAGGTCGACCATATAGGGTGACACCCGAGAAGCTTTCCCGTAGCAAATAGCGAAATGCCGCAATAGATAAAGCAACATGACTAGATCTCCAGCAGGTAAAGGATCACTCGGCTCATGCCCTCACACATGTCAACACCAAGATACTTGACGACAGAATGTGCGGGAATGTTGATTGGTCATTGCAGAGTTCAGTCTCTCAGTCCTTTATATAACACCACCTTTCAAAGCCTTTGTAATACATGGCATGAGCTAATACAGAGGAAAAACCTGAGGTTTCGTTTTTCTACAAGTCCTTAGAGTTTCAAGAAATTAGCTATGGCAATTTGGTTTGAAAATCTTATCCGTCTGGGTGTATTGATGGTTGGTGAGCTCGTTTCCATGCTCATCTGTTGCCTTGGTTTTTCATACCAGGGATAGCACCAGCCATCGAAGTGGAGACGTGAATAATTTTGAAAGATACACCCATCTTCTGATAGCCACACCCCAAGCTGCGCATTGCCTAGACACTCACGTCCCCTGAGTGTTCCTCCAGGAACCCCTGAAACCATCGCTATCTCCAAAGTTTCTGCACGAGGGGACAGTCTCGGGCTATGCAAGTGATTGTTCGGGCTGGAGCATCAGGGGTCCAATGCCTACACCGCCCTATTTGTGAAGTCCACTTACCAAAGGTGGTGGGGAGGGTGGAGGCACACTCCACCGTATTTCCTGTAGGAGAACCCACCTCGTGGGAGGTGAGGAGTACAAGAATGACAAGCCATTGCAGAGGCTTGCCTTTGCTAGAATCAATACGGCCCTTCTTCCAGGCCCCCCATATAACAGTGTTACCCAGAGAGAGGAGGGCTATAGAGAAGGTTGAACAAGGAGGGGACACAAACTACCTTGCTAGTTTGCGTCCATGTAGAAAGGTGCTTTTGAACACGGAGGAGATACAAATTTAGGAGGGGTAGAAAAACATGTTGCTAACTTGAAAAGCCGGCCAAAGATTTCGAACCCAGTCAATGGTGACTCACTTGGAAAGCAACCTGAAGACATCGTTCTCAAGATCAGCAGGCTCAACAACAGGAACATCGTGCTTTCACCCAAACTGAGCACGAGCACTAACTCCATAATGTCTGTTTGAATTATATGTAAATCGTGGCATAAGTACCACACTCTGGTTGTTAGTTTGATAATGACTGTAAACAGTCCAGGTCCGCTTCTGAGGACTAGCCTAGGGGATCTGAGGTAGTATAAGTAGGCTCTCCATTGTAATATGTTTTCGGTCTCTCAGAGTTGAATAGAATTTGTAGAGGTGGAATGATAGAATCTCATGGCAAATATTCCCGTGTCATCTCTTTCTTCAATAAATAAACCTTCTTTACGTGATTGTCTATCATGTTTTCATTACAACTTGTATTTGCTTTTCATGTTTGGGCATTAGTGTATATGGGCCAGAATTCATCTCGTATGCTCTCGGTCCATTGTTCAAACATTTTAAATATTTTCTTCTAAATTCTTGCAGAATTCACCCTAGTTAGGTGCTCTGTTTGATGGGCTGTCTCCCTTTGTCCGCTAATCCACCCACTAATACCTCCATATTGAAGAAACGGTGCCTATCTTGCCTCTATCCACAAACCTTCAGGTTTCTTACCTCCTACGACTTGTTTCAGACCTGATTAGTTGAATCCATGGCCCAATGGTCTCCTACACGATTTACCCCTCCAAAATTTACAAAACAAACTTGCCTTATTCAGAAATCTGACCTTCTGGCCATCTCCGATTGAATATTTTGAGTGTGAAAGACTTGCAGATAGTGAGAGATCCCTCTCTAATTGTATTGGGTTATAAATATTGTCTAAAGCAGTTTTGATGTTACCCTGGGATTTACCTCCCGCAACCTGGGTACGTTCTGGGTGATAATAACATGATTTTGTTGTTCTCTTGGCGTTAGTCCTCTATTGTGTCTTCTCGCTCTGTCCATTTCCACCTTGTCTCATCCTCCTTTCGATTTTTTTTGCGTCCTTTACTTGTTGCATATCACATTGTTGCGCATAAATCTTGGCATCTAGTCTCCCAACGAATGAGATTCCCTATGTGGGAAACAGGTCTATGTCTATGTTATTTGTTACTGCGTCAGTCAATGTTTGCTTGTCCTACGTGTATAGTGTAATGGAGTTGGCTAATCTCTAGACCATTTGCGCCTTTTTAGGTAAGTTTAGCGGGAATCAGGTAACACGATTTGTTGTTGAAAATCAAATTTTAAGTGTTAAAATTGCAATTTTTATTGCAAAAATGGATTAAGGACATTCGATTACCCTTGGGGCACTCAAATTATGCAATTCCAATCACTGAAAACTAACCTTTGAACAATTTATGTCAAATTTTGATAAAAAACTTGCCCGATTTTAGGTGCAAATGGTATAGAGTTTAGTTTACAGCTAGTGTAACACTCATGCATTCATGTCACGTTGTTCTTTTGAACGTCTTCCCTAATCATTTCATTACCAATGTTTTGGTCTTCCTTTCACTTATAAGTTTGATACCATTCTTGAATATGGTATAAACCTTCAACACTAATTCTTTGGTTTGGATAACTTTAGACCTAGGATGTGACATAATGTTAAATGACAACTAAACTAATGTGTTTATGGGAGGTTTCTCATAATGGATGTTTATGGGAAGTTTCTCATAACGGGCATAACCAGTAACACTTTACTCATGTAACTTCTTTCATTAAGTATATAGTGCATGGTTGGGATACATAATGTAATAAGTAGCCTGAGAGGGTGAGGTCTGTCTTGTAATCTCTCCTTCTTCATTAATGAGCTTCAATACTTTACCTACATGGATGTTTCCTCTCTGGAGTTTTACCACATTAAATGATGGTGTTTTTTTGGTGCTCTTTGATGTGTAACTTGGTTGATTTGTTTCTGATATATTAACACATAAAAGGGTACTTCTCTCAATGGAGTAGAAATTTTAAGATAAAATGGCATATGAGGAAAAGAGGGTTCGAACTCCCTTTTATATTTGTCTCTGCTTTATTAGTTTTGGCATGTAAATATATGCATGCTTAAGCAAAGTTAAATTTTTTATGGGCTCTAGTAAATTACACGTGAATCAAAACACAATAACCTAAGTTTTAGGTTGTTAATTTTTTTGGACCAATTAAATGCATGATACCCTTTGCTCATCCAATCAAATATTTTGAGGTCTTATTTGGCCTTCTCATCAAATCAAATATTTTGAGGTCTTATTTGGACTCTACCAAGGAAACTTTGGTTGATAGGAGTATTTCTCATAGAATTTTGTGAATATATCCTTTGTTATATTTGAAGGCGACCCTAACATTAAACTAGTGCTAAACTAAAACTAGCATTACTTCACAAACATTAAATTTTTGTGAATCACATCTATGACAATTTGGATGGGTGACACCTTTGGCGTCAACTGCCACCAAAGGTAAATGATGGATCTCTTCCTGTATGGATGGCACTTTTGAAGCTAGACTCCCATGGATGGAATTTGTCAAGCCAGAGTCCCAAATCCTGTAGACCCCGGTGTTATAGACATTTGCAACTTTTTGGATTTACTCTCTCAAAGAGGGAAATATTTGTGTTACACATACCTTAGGAAGAAATAATGAATGATCTCTTGAGATGGATGGAGGAGTTGCTTGACATGTCCTACGAGATGGAGGAGCGCAAGGAAATTTTATCAATATTGGCTTCTCAAGCTTCGGAGTACATGTGCCTGGAAAAATCTTGGTTGTTTTCCATTTCTCAGCGTTGTGAATCCTTTTAACACATTACTACAAAAGGAGGTGAGTATGCAAATTTCAACTTATCATTTTATTTAGCAAGAGAGTAAATAAATATAACACATAGTAAACAAAGATATTACACTAATAAACAAAGAAAAAACACACTTGAAGCATTGCCTCTCATTATGAGAGAAGTACCATGAAATTCCAGGAATTAACACCTTATCCCAATAAGTAATAGAAGAAGGCAGTCTGGATATTTTAGTATCTTTTAGCCTTAGCGGGCACCTCTTTTATCATTTTCTCTGCATTCACTTTCATGGCTCATATGTAACTAGAGACTCTTCATGTACGCTTACAGAATATGTGGCCAGAGTTACAGGCTGCTGACCCTGATGTCCCAAAATTGACATTGGATTATTCACTAGCTGGATAGCTGAACAACGTATACCAGTCCTAGGGATATCTCAATAATTGCACGGATAACCACACAAAGGAGGAATCATAGCTGTAGGAGATAATGGGTAGATCCCCCATCTACTAGAATGTTCACATATATGTTATGTTTTAATCAAAGCCCGAAATCTAAATCCAATTGATATGCTTTGATTTTATGACATGAAAATTTATTTTTATTTCTTTGGTCTCAAGAATTGGGATGTGCAATATCATAATGTACCATAAGCACTACATTTGATTCTATCAAGTTGCTTTGACTTATAATGTTTTCATGTTCTTAGCTATGCGTGAAAGTACATTTTATTTTGATCAAGTTTCTCTCATTTAAAGGGTTTTTATGTGCTCAATTACAAATATTTACTTTCTATTATCATATTAGTAGACATATTGGCTAATATCTCCACATATTTTGGAAGGTCTCAATGAACTTCTATCATGGCATGCACATGTTAAACTAGCCTTTAATGAACTTGTAAGTTGGCATCCATGATTTTATGTATACGAAATCTAAAATTACCACTTGTATAATAATGTAAGTTTGTGCAGAAACCTAAGGAGTATTAGATTAATTGAATATAACCTAAAGAACCTTACTTTGTATTTTCATTTTCTCAAATTTTGACCTCTTTCACAAACTCACAATGTAGCTAAACTAAGTCTTGGGATTCTTGGAACATGGACAATGGAGGCCAGAGATATGTAGGCCAATGATAAAATGTTGAAAAGACACATAACTCATCAAGCATGTCAAGATATTTTAAGGTTTCAACAAAAAAACAGTAAAACATTTTACATTTATGAGCATCCACTACCATTCCACGAGTTAGTAGTGATGGAACCATGACAAGTGTTGGACCAAATTCCACCATTCCATAAATCCTCAAGCCACCACCTACTAGTAAGACACAGGGGTAAACAATAGTGCATTTGTATTAAGCCTAGAACTGCCTCGAGAAGTAATGACCCATCAACACTCTTAAATATTGAAAGCGAAGTTGATAACATAAACAATGGTGTGAAACAAGATGGTAACTAGAACATGAAATATTGTGTTAGTTGGGAAGAAAAATCCATACCAAACTCATGTTCATCCCTTGGCCATTGATGGCCCAAAGCAAAGCAAATATCCCATTGAATATAATTGTAAATGAAATGACCTATATTATAAATGAACGATTCAAAGCAACCCAATGGTCATCAAATAAATCTGAACAACTATGGTGACATAAGAAGTCAAATCAAGACATACAATTCTATAATGAAATGCATTGCGATGTAATTGTCTTGATTCTGTTGGAGAATAAAAATTAAATATATATTGTCCTAAAAAATAAAGGAAAACTAACAAAAACATATTTTTGTAAACTATAATTTTGTAGGAGGATATTAGAAAGACATGAAGTTTCAACTACTTACTAGATATATCCCATCAAACAAAAAGAGATGGCAGTCGCTATTTTTTTCCATTTGAGCAACAAGGCATGAAGTTGTTACAACAATATACTCATTATGAGTTCAACATGCCATGAGAATAGAACTTGGGTGGGCAGGATAACAGTCCATCCCACAACCACTTGAGCACCCAATTGAAATGGAACTAGTTATGTATTTATAAAAAGTGTTTGTCTATTGTTCGTTTGATTAAAAAACTTGAACTCCAAATTAGTAAGAATAAATTTAGCAACCTGCTTCCCTTGCTTCTTTGGTTTCATTGGTGTTGTTGAAGGTGATTAGTAATCAACATGTTACACAAATGGGAAAAGGGCCACCACAATTTGTTATAGATCCAATCGTTCCTCCTCTTAACAACAAATTATGACCACCTATTTCTTAGTGAGCACTGTGATCTCTCTTTGGGTAGAAAGAATCAACTCCAGAGATAGGAAATTGAACTATCTCCTCAAGCTCATTTTGTTATGTTGCACACTAATGACATAAGCATATATGCCAAATTTCTTACCTCCTCCTCTCCTTGACACAAAGAAACATGTCGTCACAACAAAATGTGGGGGATATTAGGTAAATAAAGATGCTATACTTCCAAATTTTGTTTCCCACCCATTCTGAAGCCACCCAAAGGATAATATTGATCCAATCGAATGAGAAAGGTGCTCCAATTTTGGGAAATATACAAGATATTGGAGGTGTAAGGTTTGGACCATCTAAATAGAGTCATTGAAGTTTAGGAAGAGACAAATTAACATGTCTTTGATCCAATTACTTATGGATATATTGCCATAGTGATTCGTTAACATGATAATCACAAGTTGAGGGACTAGTACTTGTTGACAAATGAGAAGTAGAGTCCAACACAAAGATGCCTCTTCAAATATAGGTGAGTGGATAATAGGGAGGCATATGTGTCTTTCCGATCTCTGGTGGACCCATTCAACCATCTAGGTCTGTAAGGAAAAATAACAAACCCATGTTAATAGGTTATCTAAGGACCACATACTCCCACCCAACCATTCCATAAAGTGAAAAACACATTTATGCCACATGTATGTAGAGAGGCCCGTTGAAGAAATAGAGGATGCCAAAGAGTTTTGAGTGGTGAACCAAACATGGGAAATAATATCCTTGGACCTGAAGACTACATCCAAAGAGGTTGCAACACTATTCAAGATAAAGAAAATTACCTAGAAAAGAAATAGTAAGCAATATTATTATTATCCACATAATTTATTATTGGCATCCAAAATTTTACAAATACATAAAATAATTCCTTTAGACTATCACATTAAATCTTTCTTCTTCATTCACGTGAATTTAGGCATGCAATAATGGAGCAATATAAGTGCTAACCAAAACACCCCCAACCCATAGGAATCTGACATCGCAATTTGGAGTGCTCAAATCATAATTTCGGTGATCTGGGTAGTTTTAAAATCAAACATTTAGTTTAGGACAGGTAATATTACTAAAATTACAAAATTGTGGAAATATAAATTTTTATGAACAATTTTAACCATGTTTTTATATAAAAAATCGCTAAAAAAACAAGACATTTTAGTTATCTTTTATGCTACTCGTACAATAATATACTAATCTAGATTTCACACAATTCTCAATATCACAATTAAAATGAGTAATAAAAAATAAAACCAAAATTATAAAGTCTTTTAAAAGATTCCCAATGAAATGTCAAATTGTATATCATTCACATGCCTTGCACAACATTTACGATACTTTAAAAAAACATAGTATCTTTTTATAAATTAAATAATTTTCAAAACATTTTATAATACATTTTAAACTTTTTATAAAATTCTTTATTAATACATATAAGTAATATTTCTCAATATAAATATGAAAGTGAAATTAATACCCTTTAATTAAAATGTTGTAATTTATAGAAGTTATTTTTTAATTAAAATGTTATTGTTAGAAGGTATTTATTCCATCAAATTTATAGAGGATGTGTGTCTAAATCCATTTATGAGTAATCGTATGTTTTTTTTTTTCAGTCGAAAAAAGTAGTTCTTTGATATTCTATTGAATCAAAGGTAACCTTGTACATCTTCAGTCAGCTATTCAAACCCCAATGGATCATAACATATCAGAAATAAAAACATTAGAAGACAGTTCAAAACAAGATAAACAATACCCAAGCTGTGTAAACAAAAATACACTAAGCACCTGGGTATCAATACATGTGAATTCCTCTCATAAGTGAGCCATAAATAACATCAGCCAGATAAATGTCCATAGAGAATATAACAAGAACCCAGACATCTTATCCAAGCAGGTGTGTGACTCTCAAATATCCTGTAACAACTGCTCAGCAAAACTAGATATAGCTCAAAGAATCCATGAGATAAATAACTGAAATAGAATGAGCATATTCTAAAATAGCTTAAATGAGTCTTCCCCAATAATCTCATCATCATATGATTCTGTAAGTAAGAGATGACCAGGAGCCAAACACAACCCCTCCTTGGATAAGATGTATGCCCTCTTGTTATGTTCCCTATAGACATGACTGAAATCCACCCAGGTGAATGAGGACATGAGAAGTCTAGTGTTGTAGCACCAAGCCTCAAGGTTCACCATGTCAAGGGTGGATTCCCCCTTTGCCCATTTTATAATCATAGAGGAGTCGCCAAAGATATGTAGGTAAGGCAGCCTAATATCTTTGGCGACCCGTAATGATGCCCATAGTGCTAAAAGTTCTGCTCTTGTATTAGTGTTGCTCCCACATCAAAGTTTAAAAGCAAAATGATGATGATCATTTAACCAAATACATATACCTGCTCCACCAATGTGTTTTTCCGCAGCTCCATCAAAGAAAACCATAGGAAATTTAGAGTCAGGAGGCTTCCCTATGTTACGTATTTTATTCCTATGTTTCAAAGGTGGTTTATAAGAATTTATCTCATCAAGAATGATATGTAATAGGCCAACCATATTAGGAGTTAGATCTTCAAATAACTTGTGGTTCCTAGCCTTCCAGATATTCCAGATAAGAAAAAGAGGCAAGTACTATAAGGATCCTCCCTTAGATACCCAGTTTGTGAGATTTTCCATAAGGGTAGGAGCAGTCCAAAGTAAGTGCACATCATACAGACAATTGAGTCCCCAAATCATCTTTTTCACAAATAGGCAGCCTACAAAAAGATGATCCACAGATTCAGCTTCCCCATTGCATAAACAACACCTATTGGGACCGTGCCAACCTTTCTTGCACAGAGTATCCCAAGTGTTGACTTTCTTATTACAAGTGAGCCAGATAAAACACTTCAGCTTGTGGGGAATATTTAAGTGCCAAATCTTCAAAATGATATCACTATCCATGATAGTCCTATGATAAGAGACAATAAGATCATAAGCTTTTTTAGCTGTCACCTTACCCATCTAATTGTCATACAACCAAAGAAGTTTATCCTCAGCAGTCCCAATCCTTATACCCCCATGAGTCAGGCCTTTGACAAATAAACACCATTGAGCAGCCCAATCTCCACCCAAATACAGATCTGATGTAGTGTACCAATTAGAACCATCAGAAGCACAAACATCCAAATTTTGTGCCTGAGCAAGATTTGTTATCCCCAGATCATTGAGGTAATCTCTGAGCTCCTCAGATAATAGGTATTGTGTGTTGTGCCCAGCAATAGGATCCACACCCACCTTAATCTTTAGACCATTCCCCACCTTCCATCCCAACTAGCAAGTAATCCACTCAAAAATCCTTATAAACCCATTCCAAAAGTAATAAGTACCAGTAACATTGAATTTTCGAGCTCGAATCCAGTCTTCTAAGGGTTTGTTCTTTAAGTATTTATGAGCAATTATTCTGCTCCAAATACCAGTACCAATAAGTAGCTACTACATACTTTTCAATCTCAAAGATATACCAAACCATTCAAGGTTCTTTATATCCCAGCCACCATATTCAATAGGTAAGGAAAGAGTTTCCCAATTAACCAAATGTGACTTCTGATAGTCAGCAGAAGATCCCCATAGAAATGAGAAAATAGTTTTACGCAGTACATTCATAATAGATTTAGGACATCTAGCCAATGCAAACCAGTAGACTGCCAACCCTGTGAGAACAACTTTAATAAGAATCACCCTGCCACCAAGAGACAGAAACCTGTAGGTCTAGTTTTGGATCTTTTTTCAAATAATTCAATCATCCAACAACAATCCGAGGTATGATAACCCAGTGGTTTCAGGCGATATCCCAAATACTTAAAGCCCGAAGTAAGAGGGACCATCTTGAAAGGGAGCAGCTCAACAATTTTGTTCCTGATATCAGCATCCACATTCTATTAGAGAAAGGATGATTTTTCCACACTGACAGTCATCCCCGAAGCCGAGCAGAATAAGTCTAGTGCATCTTTATAAACACTCCACTCATCAACAGTGCCAATACCAATTAAGATAACATCATCAACAAATAACAAGTGTGTTATCGACAGATCAGGAGAGTACGAGAAGCCCTTTATAAGACCTTTTTGCTGTGCATCCATAATAATATGGCTGAGGCCCTCAATAATCAATATGAATAAAAGGGGGGACAAAGGACAGCCTTGACATAATCCCCTGGAAACATGAAAAAATTCAGAGGGGGAACCATTAACTAAAACAACAAAGCAAGAGCTAGAAACACAACCCATAATCCAATTAACACCCAGTAGTGGAATGCCTATCTAAATAAGCAAAAGTCTAATAAAGGTCTAGTTAACTCTATCAAAAGCTTTAACCAGGTCCAGTTTTAAAACCAAGACATTTGAGTTCTTAGTCTTGATGGAGTGTAATTTTTCATGGGTAATGCCCACAGGTTCAGTTATCTGTCTATCCTTGAGAAAGCCAAATTGTTGGGCAGATATGGATCTGTTGAGGATAGGCTTAAGTCTAAGGGAAACAATATTAGAGATGACCTTGTAGACCAGGTTACATAAGGATATGGGATGAAAGTCAGTAAAAGTCAAGGGCTTCTCACACTTATGGATCAGGGTCTAGAAATTAGAGTTAAGAGCTCCAAAAATCTTTCCATGTAATCTAGCCTGCTCCACAGCCAGGACCAAGTCCCCCCCCCCCACTAGATCGAAAAAGGCCAGGAAGAACTCGACAGGCTACCCATTTGGTCCTGGGCTCTTATCCTTCTTAAACCCTTTTAGTACTGCTTCAACTTCCTGGGCCAATATGGGCTTAAGGAAACAATCAATGTCTTCATCAGTAGTCATATTCGAGAAGAGTCTGATAACTCTAAGTTGGTCAGCAATATTAGTAGACTTGTCATCTCCAAAAAGATCACTAAAGTGCTGTTTACCAAGCTGTTTTAGTGCAGGGTCCTCAAAGATAGAGCTGCCTTCCAAATCATCTAGAGACCAAATAGTACTAGTATTCCTTCTAGCAGATGCATATGAGTGAAAAAATATCGTATTCGCATCCCCTTCCTTTATCCACTGAACCCTACTCTTCAGCCTCTGAGTAGTTATCTCATGGGCCCAGTATTCACCTTCCCTATCTTTAAGGAATTTCAGTTTATCAACATTGGAAGCCGAAATGATACCGGAGTCTTCCAATAAGATATTAGATATACCTTCATTGATTTCCAAGATCTGTTGCTTCCTTTCATGGTTCTTCACCCTCTCCCAGGCCTTAACAATACCTTTAAGTCTACATAGCTTAAGAGTAAGAACATCCATATGCTATAGTCATCCATGTCCAGAGGGACCTTCCACGAGGAAAGGACCAAATGAGCAAAGTCCTCCTCCATAAGCCAAGCTCTATTAAATTTAAAGGGCCAACATTGTGAGCCAATTTTCGAGCCTAATCCAGGAGGATATTGGTGGCCACTCACCTATTCCTCTTGGACCCCCACCATTGTTTCTTTCAGTTTTCCAGTTTCCTTAATTGTAGCACAATTTACTATTTTTGGCAGTTTTCGGATCTTAAACTTCTGGAGCCATTTTGAGGCCCTAAACGATGTTTTTTGGCATCGAATTGTTCGACAAATATGAATCCGTTCCGCACTTGATATTTTTCATTTATGGATGTAGTCCTTAAACAGATCTTTCTAACGATGTACCATGTGCGTCAAACGGAGGTAGTATGCTAAAGTTACAACCCCAGGAAATTGATGTACCAAGTTACACAACGGGGCCCACATTAAGGTGTTTCACCTCCTAGGGTTATTTTTTTGGATGTGTAGGGTTTCCATTGTTTCTCAATAATATATAGGCCTTCGAGCCTCATTGTAACAGAGAGTTCAGAGGCATGTAGCTGCCACATCTCTTCTCAGAGATAAGCTACCAGCACTCCAGCTAGTTTATTTCCATTCTGTATGTAAACAAGTTTCAGTTATTGATTAATGAAATGAAGTGTTATTTCCGCTGCATATTTGTTTCCATGGTTATTTGTGTATTCTGTTGCGTTCCTGCATAAATTAGGATCAGAGCCCCATTCCAGACAAATAGGATAGTGATTAGAAACATCAGTAGGGGTAGCCCAAGTCCTGTAGTAAGAAAGGGATGGGAGAAGAGATTCAAATAGAAGGAACCTATCCAGCCTTTTACTAATACCTGCCTCCCCCGAGTGCTCATTTCTCCAAGTGGGGCCAGGGATATTCATTGAAAGGTCCACCAACTTGTTGCAGGAAATGAGCTGAGAAAAAAAGGGGGCCAAGGGATCCATCCTAGCTTTACTACCCCAGACTTCAGAAGAAGATAAGGTAAAATTGAGGTCCCCTGCCAATAGTAAATTAGGTAGTCCTAGTAGTCCACCTGCCACCAAATTATTCCAAAAAATAGTTCTATGAGTGTAGGGCCCATAGCAATTAATAACCGTAAAAGTCTCAGATAGACCTTTAAAGGTAGCTTTAAGAATGATGCCAGCCAATGAGGTAAAAGCCTTACAACAGACCAAGTGAGGGTTCCAACCAGCAAGTAGGCCTCCAAAAAGGCCCGAAGCATCAGAAGCACAGAATTCCCAGCCAGGTTTAAGTTTGGAAAATAGAAGAAGAGATTGTGAGTAACAACACATAGTCTCTTGAATAAGAATCATATTAGGTATTAAGTCAGAGAATAATCTTCCAAGGGATTTTTGTTTGGACATCCCTCCAAACCCTCGAATGTTCATGGATAGAATTTTCATGGGGAAATGAGCTCCGCAGGTGTACTTTCTTTAAGAACCTGTGAGGGAACATGGGAGATATGTGTTTGTCTCGCCGCATTCTTGAGTCTATTCGAAAGGGGAGTGTAAACCCCCGTATCCCCAGTCTCTTCCAAAGGAGGTTTCTTGGATTTCCTGATGGTCACATTCTTAAAGCAGATAGAGTCCAAGGGTAAAGTAGAGGGAGAAATAGGAGTTTTGTCCGAAAAGATCGAAAGAGCTATAAGGAGGGAGGGGTCCTGGAAAGCTGGTGCTTTAGGAGGATTAGAAGAAGTGGTAATAGGCAATGGAGCAGTACTGCCAGGTGGGGACAAGGGGGGTGTAGACGATAAGGAAGGGCCATAAGAGGACTGAGGGAGAGAGGAATAGTGATCCAAGGTATAAGGGGGTGGACCATCTGCAACAAACTGCTCAAAAGAAGAATCCAGGGCAGATGAATCCTCAAGGGTCTCCACAGGGCCAGCTCGGGAGTGAAGAGCGATAGCTTCCATATCTTCTATATACATCAGCTGGCCTTTCGAGAGATATTCAAAGGTAGAAGGTGAAGAGGAAGCATAGATAATATCAGTAGAATCCTCCAGAGGTACAACAGGTAAAGAGATGGCATCAGGATGGGGTGGGTTAGGGACAGGTAAGGAATTAAAACCACGCTTGGTAGGATGACCAGTGCGGAGGTGGTGATAAGTATTCCGAAGGTGTCCCGTATCATGACAATAATTACACTTAAACGACATATGCAGATAATCGAATCTCTGGGTAAAAACCTTGTCTCCACAGACATTATCTAATTCAAGTATAAGGCCTTTGGTAATATCCACTTCAACCAAGACTTTTTCCATCCGTTTGTCAAAAATAAGATGGAAGTCTCTCTCAAGAGCAACAAAACGCCCTAACATGTTCGCCAAAGCTATAAGAATATCCTTATTCCAAAGAGGAAAGGGTAAAGCAGGTAACAGTACCCAAAGATGTGTGATGGTCACTCTTTCAGTGAGAGGGTTGAAACTCGTGTGCCACCGATTCAATACTAAGGAACCATCCAAAATAGGCCACAATTTTTCAAGAATAAGGGAAGCATCCGACTCTTCAATAAATACAAAAACCAGCCATTTGTTTGCCAAGAGACTAATAGAAGGTACATAATGTATAAGAGGCTTCCAGTGGGAGGTCGCCCCCATTCAACCCAACCCTCCTTCGACATAGTGCAGTACTCTAGACTACCTATAAGAGCCCTACGACACAGTGTTTCCACCTTCTCCATAAATACATCATGCCCAAGAACAAAATGGGGTTTGTGTTCAATGGACTTTAGGGATTTAGCCTTTCGAAGAGAAGAGCTAAGGCAACAGCCCTTTCCAGGATGAGGATTCCTACTAACATCGGTCGGAGCAACCATGTCACTGGAAAGAAGAGACCAAAGGTTAATTCCAATCCCCCATGAAAACCGTGCAGGGGAGCAACCCAATACATGATGACCAAATAGTCCAACAAAAACAACAAGACAGGCACCAAAATGAGTCGAGGGTCCCATTCGACACCCGTGACAACATCGAAGGACCCACAGAAAGATACCCACCAAACCACAGCAATAGTACATAAGACAAAACTGTCAGATAACCCTAGTACAGGCCACTGACCAAGCCGGGAGACCAAGCCAAAGCCCCGCAAGAAAAATCAAGATGAAAAGCAGATATAGTATCATCACCAAAAACAAGTATACAGGATGACCAAACAGTCCAACAATACAACAGGACAGGCACCCAAATGAGTCGAGGGTCCCAGTCCACACTCGTGACCACACCGAAGGACCCACATAAAGATACCCACCAAACCATAGCAATAGTGTAAGACAAACCCGTCAGATAAACCCAATACAGGCCATAGACCAAGCCGGGAGACCAAGCCAAAACCCCGCAAGAAAAATCAAGACGAAAAGAAGATATAGTATCGTCACCTAGAAACTACAAGACCGCTACGTCATAAAGGTCGACATCCACTGTTAGGCCTCCAGAAGAAGACAGTCGGGAACCTTAAACAGTCTCGCCAACCAAAAGCTACAAAACCCCTATATCAACCAGGTCGACATCCAAAATACAGGCATCCAGGAAGAGACAAGGGACCCTGACAATAACCCTACCCCAGAAAACCCGCAGACAGAAACCCTAGAAACGAAGGTAATTCCCACTTTTTACAACATGGTTGGTACTAACCCTCGGTTGAGGGTGGACTCCATGTGGGGTTAGCGGCCTTCAAGCCTGTAAACCCTAGGAAGGGTAAACAACTAAGCCCCCGACGAGTAACATAAAAATAAAGAAAGGATCTGAGACAAAATAGGAGTACCTGGAGTCAGGTCAGTCCTGACAACAGAGCGGAGACCGAAATTCCAGGCGCGAGGTTGCTGGGTTCCAACAGTTCCGCATCAACTGACCTATCTCCAGTAGAATGCAGCAGTGGAACCACAAAGTTCCATAGTGCAGGTCGTTTCCCCAAGCCCGGTCAGACTGAACAGAAGTGACAGTTCCCGTCAATCCCAGAGACACTGAAGGTTCCAAAGACCCGGGTCAACAAACTCCAACACAAACAATCAGTCCCCATACAGTAACCAAAATAATCCTATGCCGACATACACAGAGTCAACCCAGAGAAAATGACCAGCCAAATCAGGTAACCGCAAGGAAAAAAAAGAGTAACTTCATGTTTACATATACATAACAACTTATAGAAGGTAAAAATGCAAATACATCTTTATGGTAAATATATCTTTGAATTTTAATAACAATAACCCACTTTACATTAAACTATCCATATCATCAACCAACCAAAAATTTATTAAAAAATATTATAATTTGTTTTAAAATTTAAAATTTTATCATTTATTTAAAAAAAAAAGATAATTTAATACATATTTTCAAAGATGAGAGAATATGATTTTTTTCTATAATTCATAGAATTGTTATTCATAAAATATTAGAAAAATAAATGATTTGTGAGTCAAACTCAATGTGATCATGTATAATTGTTATTTTATAAATATTTTTAGAAGTTAATGGTTGTTCAAAGGGTTTTATTTGCTTAGTAAAAGAATATTGTGGTGGTTCAAATTTCTAAAAGTAACATTGTCTTCACATTATAGGTGTGAACCCATTACAAAATGATTGTTTGATTCACAAACATTATTATGATTATTAAGTTAATGTATAGGTTAGTTAGGGTTAATTATGACATGCTACCAACCTTTTGACAAGTGATAGATATTTATAAAAATAAAATTATAAATAATCAAAAAATGACGACATGTATAAAAACTTAGGAATTATGAAGTTCCGTTTTTCTTCCTCCTTTGTGAGATATTTTAGGCGGGTGTGAAACAACAATTAGTTATGGCTATTTTTTATGTCTTAAAAATTCTTTTTACGACACTAAAATCTCCCCTCTTTTGCATATCAACTCTTATTAGAAAAGGCTTGGGATGTGGGCATAAAGTAGATCCCTGATATAATCTCTCAGTGTGCAAACTGTAAGAAAAGCGAATGCTTACTAACACTCATATTTTAATATGTGGAGAGCTCATAAAAGAGTTGCGCTACTATAATTTTGCCATTTCATTATATTGAAGTTAAATACCATAATTTTGCCATTTCACTATATTGAAGTTAAATATTTTATTGTATTGAACAACAATTTCTAAAGTGGGGTATGTGTGATGTTACCTAACACTAATGTGGCATAAGTTATTCAGATATAATATTTAAAAAAAAAATGATGTAAAGTTGAGTTAATATATTTAATAATATTTCAAAATAAATATATTGACAAACCACATGAATGGAAATATAATTAGTATATATCCATTTTAAGGCTCATATTTATCTTGGAGCTATTTATCATGCTCCAAGAGGTATCAAATCTTTAGAAATGCAAATTTATCCTCAAACTTTTTCACTTTAAAAATGGTTTGCACAGGAAAAGATTAAAATTAAAATGAATCTATAGCATTGTAATAAAAAATGAATTTTAATTCTCTATGCATGAGATCACCTCAAACAATAACCTTTTATTGTAATTTTAACTTACAATTTCTTCTTCCCATAACAATGAAACCCGAAAGAAATGAATTTGATAGTTTTTGGACTCATTAGATTTTTTTGATAGCTTTTGGTCAAATTTTGGTAATTGTTTTTTTTTATAAAATCTAAATCTGTAAGTGTTTAACTTGTGAATTTGAATACATAAATGGATTCGACATCCTCAAATACCCATCTGACACTTACATTATGCAATTTTTACAACTAAAATATGTCACTCTAAAGATTTTTTAGATTTTCAAACAAAATCCCCACAAAACAAACCAGAAAAAAATAAAAAGCTTAAAATATTTAGACTACTCCAATCTTAACACCTCTTAAATTGCATTCATAATTAATAAAATGATATGTTAAATATCATTCGATTGTAATTACAAAATTTTAAAATTGTAATAAAATTATATGTTAAATGTCATTGAATTGTATTTACAAAATTTTAAAATTGTATGTTAAATGTGGCGGGATTGCACTTTCGAATTTTTAAAATTACAACTTAAATGTGGTGGGATATTTTTTTTAAAGGATTAGAATCGTGGTTTGAAAATTTTAATAAAAATTAATAATAAAACATTTAAAAGTATTTCTTTTAGTTAACGATTAACTCACCCCCATCCTGCCAAACAAAATACACAATTAAAAATAAAAGAAAATTGATGTGAAGCGAACGTAATGTAAGGTCGTAGTAATATAATGGAAACACCCTACCGGACGTATAAGGAAGGATGGTCGAGAGCGTCGGAGGCGGCTAAACTCGGATTATGTTCATATATCATCGCGGTTCAGATCCACAACTGCACCAACCTATGATAAGTGAACTCTTGATTTCTCTGCTCATTTTCTTGCCATCATTGTCTTGTCTGCATTACCCAACTAAACATGGACAGATATGAGAAGTTAGAGAAGGTGGGGGAGGGAACCTATGGCAAAGTGTACAAGGGAAGAGACAAACGCACTGGAAGATTGGTGGCCCTCAAGAAGACCCCCTTTCAGCAGGAAGAGGGCATTCCTCCTACAGCCATTCGGGAGATTTCTCTTCTCAAAATCCTCTCTCAATGCATATACGTTGTCAAGTAAGACAATTTTTTTTCTTTTCTTAAGTTCTATATTGCATGTGGCGTGTTCAATGTGTATACATTTCAAAAGGGTGCCCTGTATACATTTCAATCCCTGATATTCTTGAATAATTCAACATTTTTTTAAAAATTGGTTTGTCAACTATGCACGGGGTATACTCGATGTGTATACGTTATTCATGGGTTCCTCTGATTTCCTAATTCTGAAGGTGGTAAGCCCCTTATGGGGTTCTGATATTTTTGAACTTTTGAAGACCCAGTTTGCAAGTTGGATAATCACTCATGTAATGGGGTTTCTATGTCTGAAAAGCAAGACCCATTAACACCATATTGATATATGGCATTTACTTCACCGTGATTCATGTTACATGTCCATAGCTACCTACAAACCAATGCTGAACCCTGAACTTTGACATATTTTCATTTCTAGTTCCCAAAAAATTGGTCTGTGATACTGAGATCTATGGATCACGGTCAAAAGTATTTTCAAAGTAATGTCACCCCAGAAGATGAACTACTTTGATCAAATCTTGAAATGCCCCGGGTCGCTGAGACCCCAATGAGGAAAATTTTAAATGGATAGACCGGTGATTGAAAATTTCTAAGCATCTTAATAAGCATGGAGTCACGTCTACGCCCTGACATTTGCCAGCTAAAAGTCCCAAAAACAAAATATGGTTATGGAATATTGTAGCCAACCAATATATGACCTGCAATTTGCTAAGCCCTACATGGAATAGTTTAAGCCACTTGCTTGGATCCCCAAAAAAGAAAATATGGTTATAGCTATTGCAGCCAACCAATATATGACATGCAATTTGCTGAGCCCTTCTGGAAATAGTTTAAGCCACTTGCATGGATCCCTATGTCTATTCTTTAGTCCAATGGAAGTGCGTATTTTGTTAGAAGATACTGGATATTTGCTTGCAATGGTTGTTGATTTTGGACCTTTCCATAATTGAGGATAGCCGTGAATAAAATTTGTTATTGCTGGACGTTAAATTATACATGTTCTTTCAGGTTATGTTCCCGAAATATTTATTTGGCATACTGTCAGCCTTCAAAGTTTGCTGCTCTAATGGAAGCTCCAAATGTTGGGAGTCATACACCATTTAAAAAAAAGTTAGGTTCTGAGTCGTCATTTTATGCAATGGGAAAGACATTAGTACTAATTCCCTGTAAGTAGTCTTTTGGTGGTGCACTAAGGCTCAAGGCCTCCTGATTCCCTAAGGTATGTCAATAATTGTGCGGTTACACTTTACAATAAATATCTCTGAGCTTGGGCTTGGCTCCTTTACTTCCTCTAAACCAGTCTCAACGATTTCCTTGATGCATTGTTTGTTTTGGACCAGCTCTGGGGCATTGAAAAGTGTTTTTCTTGAAATGTCATACTATTTCTAGTTGTCCATAGATTTTTTTTAACAGAAACGTTTACTGAATTTATATTAAAAGAAGCCAAGGAGAAAACTTGAGCAGCCCAAAAAGAGTCAATACAATCCCATACAAAATGCCCTGGAAAAAACATAGGGGCTTCGAAATTTCCTCAACCCAATACAACGAGGTCTGAAACTGATAAAAACTTAAAGTCCATATTCTGTAACTTCTAACGAACTGACCTAATAACTGAACATATTGAAAACACATGAAAAACAAAGACAAGCAAAGACAAAGTCCTTAAGCTGGCCCGTTCCCTCTTGATCCTCGAGCTGTATAGTGTTGGATTCTTCAACATTTGCCAAGGCAGTCGATTGTTCGAATTTGAAAAGTCCCCAACACTCGATTGCCGACCGAAATCCAATTCTTGGAGGAGAGATTGCCGCGGCTCCTTTTCCATCACAAAGTCCTTAAGCTGGCCCGTTCCCTCTTGATCCTCGAGCTGTATAGTGTTGGATTCTTCAACATTTGCCAAGCCAATCGATTGTTCGAATTTGAAAAGTCCCCAACACTCGATTGCCGACCGAAATCCAATTCTTGGAGGAGAGATTGCCGCGGCTCCTTTTCCATCACTAGCTTATTAATTGTTCCTCTTGTGTCCCCATTCGATTTTCTAGCCGACCTCGCAAGTATTCCTCCATTTCCACTTGGCAGCTAAGCCGCTCCATCATATTTTGTATCTTCTCCATTTGATTTCCAAATCGACGCACACCATTCTCATACTTGCAAGCTTACCTGCATCCGACTTTATCTCCTTAGCCTCTCTCTATTCACCTTCCATCTCTGTCTTTGAGCCTATATTTAACACTAGAGGATTAATAACAATTCGCCAGCAATGTATACCTTTGTCGAATACCCTTATCCACCACCAGAAATCAGAAAGAGTTTCGGACAAGCTAATTCCATACATCGTGTTGTGAAGTGGAATTCCCTTTCTATATCTTGCTTCTTCCAATAGCAAGCCAAGCGATTACTTCTCTCCATAGTCAGAGTACCCCCAACAAAGGCCCACGACTTGCACTGTGTTGTGGTATGAACATAGAAACAAAGGAGAATCTAATAAATGACTAGAACCCTTCCAATTTGCCTCTCTCAGGTTATGAATTATGACACTAACCTCCCTTTGTCAAGGAAATTTGCCATCATTCTAGACAATCACTGAAGCGAATAATTATTCGCTCATACAATATTATTCACCAAAACACCTGGAATATTCGATAAGCCATAAGGCAAGAATATATTAATGATAGGATGAAAGATGATTATAATGGTTGATAACCCGCCTATTAAGTAGGGCTTGGGAATTGTGAATGAAAGGTCATGTCCTTTCATCTTAATCATGTTTATTATTAATTATTTAATTATTATATTTATTTTATGTTTGTTACATTGCCTTCCCTTTAAGGGAATATTTGTCCTCAAAGATGTATTTGACATCAATGTCTGATTTATTTTAATCTATCGTCTCGAAATTCTTTCCCTTTTGTATTTTCAACATTTGAGGAGATGAGCTGATACGAATTACGGATTCCCCAGGAGAATTGTCGCATCGTATCTGCTGTGGTCCATCCCAGATATATTTTTATCGGACAATTCGTCTCAATTGTTGCTTAGTATGTTGATATTTTTGCATGTCCACATAACTCTTCTGTGAATATCCATTTTGACCCTGTCGTTGGTCAAAATGACGATTATAATTAGGATGTCTATAAGGTGTAGGTGTTGTTTGTTTTTCTTTCTTTTGGATTGCGGCGAGGACTGTTTTCACTTCCTCAATTTGATTTTTGGATGCATTTTCTTGGATTGTGCTTCTTGGTTCTCCAATAGATTGTTTATGATTATGAATCTTTTCGATTCTTTCATCTTGCGATTTTTTTTTCAATTTCTAACTCCTTGTTCATGATTACGATTATTTAGACACGGCTTTTCTTCTTGCTTTTCCAGTATTTTTCCTTTGAGGTCTTCACCGGAGTGTTCTCTCTTGCTACTGTTTTTTAATTTTTTGATTTTTGTAATCAGTGTTTTGTTATGATTTTTTAATCTGAAAATTTCTTCAGAATTGTGAGATATTGTTTTATTACTCTTTGCGATCTCCAGCTTGTGTTCTTTTTTAGAGTCGCTATTTTGTTGTTGAAGAACTTTTATCTGTTGTCGATATTGGTCGACCACTGATTCTTGATCTGCTAATCTCTGTCGTATGTGCGTCAGTTCTTCATCCTTATCGTTAACGATTTTGTTCACGCGTATTATTTTTGCTTCGTAATCACTTATTTCTTTCTTTATATCTTGATTTTTTTGTTTCTGATTGAAATCATTTTCGTCTTTTAATTTCTTAATTTGGGCCGACAATTTTTCTATATGATTGTTTTGGTCGGAAATTTTTTGTTCCTTGCGCTCTTTTTGCATCTTATGTAATTTAATCAACATTTCCGAATTTGTATTTATGTCCCGTAACTCTTTATTGTCTTTTTGATAACGTTTTAACTTGGCTTTTAATTTCTCTATTTGTAGTCGTAAACCAGATTCCATGATCTCTGATTTCTTCCGTAGTAGATGATGATGGTCTTCGATTTTTTTCGATTTTGTTTTCCTTTGACTATTTATTCAACAACAATTGGTCTTCTTCATTAGGTTAAATAACCCTTTTTTTTCAACAATAATTATTATAATTTTCTTTTTATAATAATAATTATTAATTAATAATTATATTAATGTTTTTATAAACTATATATATAGTTTAATATATAGTTTTTTTAATAATAATTAATTATTGTATTAATTATTATATAATAAAAAACTTTATTTTATTGTTTGTTTTAATAATAATAAAATAAGGTTTTGAAATATTATAATTAAATAATCGAAAAATGCCAATAGTTTTGTAAAATGCTAGTAGATTGGGTGGTTGGGAGGAATGAGTGTTACCTTCCCCACCTAAGTTCAAATCTCACTTGCTTTTTAGTAGCAATTATTATGCAATTTTTTTATTTTTTATTTCCCTTAAGTTTTGTAAAATGTGAGTAGATTGGGTGGTTGGGAGGAACGAGTGTTATATTCCCCACCTAAGTTCAAATTTCACTTGCTCTTTACTAGTAATTATTATGCACTTTTATATTCAAACTCAAACCCACTTTAAGAAACCAGGTGTGGTTTCTCTTTTACCCTCTTTTTTTTTCCTTTTCCTTTTATCTTTCTATTTTTTATAACTTTTTTCTTTTTTTTTTATG
>LPNX010905393.1:518979-582234 GCA_001517045.1 Pseudotsuga menziesii | reverse complement strand
AGTTGGATACACCATCCAATCTATCCTCATACCGTATGCTCATCATTGGAAATTACTTACAACAGATATTAACTGAAAGACAACACAACTTCTTTTAACTTTGAATCTTAATCTTGAACCCTACTTCAGTACAACTCTGATACCATGAAGAAAATAATTGACATTAATATGAAAACTTTCATTTACACATTCTGTCAAACACTTGAATATCTAGGGTTTTGATTAAAATTTTACTCATAAATTTAAAATAAAAACCACCACTTCAAGATCTTCTTAAACACTGAAGTATCAGTCAAACACATGAGACACAACTATTTTTGGTCATAAGACTGGGCAAAACCCCAACTCTGGGGAAAACCCTAAAAGAAGAAAATTTTATTAAGAAGAGTACTAAGAAATTTTCCATCAACACAAGAAATAATTTCTTCAACCCTCACCAACATAATTACACCAAACTGGAACAACAAACAAATACCTTGATTTTCGTGCCAAATAACAACTGTATGATCCCCACACGTGCTATACAACCTACACCTTTTTGTTGTACGCTCTTCCTCGAGAAATGTGCCCACACATGCTTGCAATTTATGTTGTACGGCTTGTATAGTCTACAATAAATTTTGCTATCAGTTTCTTGGGAATCGTGCCCACTCGTGTGACTTCATTTAATGCTTAGGTACTACTGTACAGTCTGTAGGATGGCTTGAGAAATGTGTTGTTGCTCTTTGGGAATCGTGCCACTGCTGCTAGGGTATCTCTTCTCTCTCTTCACTTCTCTTCTTCCTCTCTCTTCATTAATGGAGTGTCTCATTTGTCTTCTCTCTTTGTTTTATACTTTAAATTTGTAACTACTTATCTTAACCACCTAATCCAGGGTTGAGATTCATTTACAAAATCAAGGGTCATTATTTAATGGATTCACTTTTAATAATTAATTCACTTTAATTATTAAATAATCACTCAAGTGAGACCCATTCTATAAAGTACAAAACATTACTTTATATATATAAAACTCACTTAATACATAAATATACAAAGGACAAAATCTAAGTCCTTTTTATCACACCCACACCAAAAATATGAGTGAGCACCTTCAGAGTTATCATTTTTCAACTACTATGACCCAATTCCAAATAAAAGAGATCCCACACTTGTTGAGAAAAGGATAATTCAAGAAATAGATGCTTAGCTGATTCCTTCTCTCTTAAACACGGTGCACAATGAGGGGGCCCAACAATTTGCCTATTTTGTAAGTTCTCAGCTATGAGGATCTTGCCATGCACAAGAATCCAACAAAAGGCATATATTTTAGGAATGCAGTTTGAACTCTAAAACTTTCTCCATAAAGAAGAGATAGGGAGAGGATCTTAGTCACGAGAAAAAGAATTATATCCTTCTTTGACTGACTATGAACCTAATTTCCCCCATCCATGTTGATCCTTGCTATCCCAATGAAGGGGAGTGTCACCTTGCAAAAGTGAGAACATTGTTTCCCATGAATATTCTAGTTCATTTGGAACATCCAGTCTCTTCCAGTCTGCCCAATAACCATCTTCTCTCCAAATAGAGATGTCATATAGAGACCACAAATTATGAGCATTCATCCATGTGCGGTGGTCTTTTAGACCTACCTTTTTTCTTTCTAGGGGTTCTTCCCATGATACTATCTTCCCATATATCAATTCTCCTCCAATTTTTCGGAATCCAAAATAATCCCTTTTGAATGAATTTTCTAGCAACACATAACAATCGACAATATCGGAATCTTTGCCTTCCCATGATTTATTATCAACACATCCGAGTCTTGATCCTTTGAGATATTTTTTCCTGATAACCTCCTTCCACCATTCTTTTTTTCCTAAGTTTATATACCTCATTATTTTAGCTCCAAGAGCTATGTTAACCAGCTTGGGGTCACGAATCCCTACCCCCTAGACCATTTGTATATTACTTGGTACCCAAAGACATTAGCAATTCTTTGAATTAGGGTAGAAGAGACATTCCATCCTTATATCTTACTCTTCTCGTTGTTCACCTTACCCCTCAACACCATGATGAATTGATCTAAGATCGCCTTGAATCTTCTAGCAATGGTCAAAGAAGCACCACCCACAAAAATGTTGCCGTCAACAAATTGAGAGTGGTTAACAGTTTGAACTCCCCGAATTATAAGAATGCCAACTATGTTTTCATTGTCTCGTTCTCGTGTAAGAGTTATATTTAAAGCTTCAACGGTAATAATGTAAACACAGGATGAAAGTAGACACCCTTGTCTTAATCATTGGGAAGATTGGAAGAATGCGATCGGCCTTTCGTTGACGAGCATAGCTATCCAAGGTTAATTGATGCAAGCTTTGATCCATAGAGTAAAGGGCGTTGAGAATTCGAACTTTTCGAGGACATCAAACAAAAATTGATGTCTCACTTTGTCAAAAGCATTAGCTAAATCCATTTTTTAGCCATTCCTTTCTCTCCCTTACTACGACTCGAATGAATGACCTCTTGAATTAAAATAATGTTGTCGAAAATATGTCTACCCGCCATAAAACCCCCTTGTGTTTCTGATATGATCTTAGGCAGAAGCCTTTCGAGTCTGGAAGACATAATTTTGGTCAAGATCTTGTAGGTTGCATTGCACAAAGAAATGAGGTGAAAACGATTGAAAGATGATGGCTTGGGCTCTTTTGGTAGTGGCCCCTTCGATTTTTTCCTTGCCCCTTGTCCAATTCAACATCTTGCAAAGATCATGTTTAATAACATCCCCACAATCTCTAAAGAACTGAATGGAGAATCCATTAGGCCTAGGAGCTTTAGCTCGACGAAGGCTCCAAATTGTCACTCTTACCTTCTCTTCCGAAATAGAACTATCCCAAAGTTCTCCTCACTAAATAGAGAGGGGATATTGTCAATAAGATTATAACTTGGATAAGAAGATTGTGGTTTAGAATAAAATCCCTGAAAGAAATTCTTTGCCTATTCTTTGATTTCTTGAAAATTAGAAGTCGATCCCCTAGAGGGATTCTGAATTGCTTTAATATTGTTTTTGATGATTTTTCCTTTGTCTTGGTTGTGGAAAAGGGATGTATTTTGATCCCCATATTTTAACCAAAAACTTCACGACTTGAAATTCCAAAGGTCTTCTTCTTGTCTTCGAGCAGCATTCAAATTATGATTTAAGTCTTTTTCTTTTTGGGGGTCTTCTAGCTCGATCTCCTTTATTTCCAAAGACAATTGGTGTGCTTCCAGTTCTCTTTGAATGACCTCGCTTTTATGATCCAGAGATTGGAAACTAGACTTGGCCAAATCTTAAGAGCTCTCTTGACAAGCTAAAGCTTAGACTCCTAGATGAAGACGGGGGTCCTTCAATGTAAGTTTCCCATTCTTTCTCAATGATTTCTTGGTTTCTTTATCATTTGACCAAAGTGGATTGAACCAAAATGGGAGAGGACCAAAATTTTCAAAGGGGTCAATAGCTAACATAATGGGATTGTGCTCTAAGACCGCCAAGGCAATAATGTTTGAATAAAGAGAACGATCCACATGTCTTGGTCCAATCTTGGGATTATTCCAAGTGAAGGGCCCTTTCTTTGCGACAAAATCGATTAAATCCCAAGAAGATGTTAGGTCTACCAAATTTTCGTCGAAGGGATCCCTTACTTTGCTGCCTCCTTTTCTTTCTTTAGAGGATCTCGTGACATTGAAGCCACCCACAATATCCATATTTTGAAGAGAATAGTGATGCACCAGAGATCCCAAGGAATTCCAGAATTTTGTTTTGTTTCTGTAATGTACTAGCCCATAAACATTACATATCCTAATTCCCATAAACATTACATATCCTAATCCACTCCTTGGTTTCCTCATCTTCTAATTCAATTAATAGCCAATGCAAATTAACCGAATGTGCGACAAGGGATTATTTCTTACCATTCTAGAGGGTTACTAATCCTCTTGATGTGCCCCTCAAACTCATAACTTTTCCTTGCCCTAAATTTTAGAAATTGGGATTTAGGTCTTCAACATCTTTTGTAGCTAATTTGGTCTCTTAGATGAGCAAGAAAGAAAGATTCTTTTTATTAATCAGATCTTTCATTGTTTCAACTTTTTCCTTCCCTCCCATACCTTGACAATTCCAAGAGACCACTTTTGTTTCAAAACATTCGGGGGTTGCCAGTCTCCATTTCTTCATACCGAGGATTAGGGTTCTATTGATATTTGATGATAACTTTTGAAATGGTAATTTTCCTGCCCATAGTCTTTTTCTTTTCAACCCATCCATTTTGCTTGTCCATGTTTGTTGATCGCCCCATCTTCTTTTTACTAGGAGGTTATTCCTCCGGATTCACCGTGGTTTCACTTCTGCTCAAATGAGTTTGTCGTCTTATACTGTGGGTATTTGCACTTGGCCCATATGTATTATTGACCTCCTTTACAACTTCCTATGGAACCAAAGGCAAAATAGGGTGTCAATCATCTTCTACCCCTATCTCCTGAAGAATCAATTGCTCCGAAGGGAAATGTTGAACAGATGGAGGAGTCAGAGATTTCCTTGGATCAAAGTTGGTTGATTGTTCTTGAGGTTCATCTCTGTCTTCATCCTCATGAGAGAGGATTTGAAATTGATTTTGCGCAGAAGGCCTTGGATCACCCAAATTCAACCCAACTTTGGATGGATGCTTCTCCTTTTGAGATTTTTTTCCCTATACGCACTTGTTGTCAATCTTCCTCTTTATTTGTCTTGATCATTGGGGATTTGGGGCAGTTCCTTGCAAAGTGGCCATATTCGTGATATGCACGACACTTGAAGGGGAGTTGCTCGTAATCCACCTTTTGAAGGTGTGACCATCCATCCATTTGAAAATTTATAGCTTTAGGTAATCCCCTGTCCAGATCTATTTCCACACATATGTTAGCATAGGAAAATATAGGGTCTTTTGGATATGATCTATCAATATATTTCCCTAATGAGTTCCCAACGACTTCCATGGCATCATCACTCCAACAATGCAAAGACAAATTAGGGAGTTTGACCCAAACAAGCATTGCTGCAAGAACATCATTTTCAAGATTGAAATCCAGAGTCCAACGATTCAAAAACATACCTATGGGTCTTGTTATGTTGCACTTGTATCCAGCGCACCTTCAGGTGTATCCCAGGGAGAGAAGGCCAATTTATTCGACCAGGAGGGGTGTTATTGAGCAATGGTGGTCATGGCTGGGCCCTTTGGTCATCCTTTAGGCGTACTATGGCTTAATAGCACTGTTGACTGCCCTTTGATGGGGTTTTTAACCTCAGGATAGTGTTCGGGGCCCTTGAGGGTTGACCACTAGGTCACATGGCCTCGTCTTTTGTTTACATGCTCAAGTGGCCTTTGCTTCAGCAGTAAGACATTTGTCTCTACTCGCAGCCACTTGTGACATCCTCCTGGCCTCTCAGATTGTTGGCGCCTGCTTTCCCTGGCTTTATCTCCTTAGAGGAAGACATCCTCCATGCCAGGTCATTTTCATGCTTTGAGGAGGGCGTTGAGGGATTTTACAACATTCTAGGGGTTTTATGGGGCATAATGCCCTCTGGGCGTTGAGGGATTTTACAACATTCTAGGGGTTTTATGGGGCATAACGCCCTCCCTCCATCTCAATCCAGCCTTTTGTTTGGAGTGATTCGCTTATTTGAGCATGTTTTGGCACCTGGGGGTACTAATACCCCAGGTAGCCTACCTTAAGGCTACCTTAGGTTATATTTTATTATTATTTTGTTTTAATTTTAAGTTGACATTTTATAATTGCAAATTTACATGTTTTAACGCTTGTAGGCCTAGATATTTTGTAAAAAGTGAGTGCGAGATCATATAAATAGATCTCCTCACTTTCATTTTAAGACATAACTTATAGGATAATACATTATGCACTTGTTTTACCCTTGCTAGGGCTCTTTGGAGAGATGCGCCCCTCTTGAGGACATTTTACTAGGTGAACGCAAGGTGTTTTCTGGTGATTCTTTGGTGAAACTCTTTGCTTGGTGATGTTTTGATTTGTTGGTTGAACACAAGCACAAGGAGGTCAGGCTTCTTATCTCTTTGTTTGAATGGTGGTTGATGATGCACGTTCAAGTCTAAGTGGTAGCCCTAGTGCTGCACTTTTTCCTAGGATAGGCCATTGCCATCCTTCTTGTCACTTTATCAAGCTGAAGCACGCCTCCTTGTGATTGCTTTAGGGTTTTCTTCTTAGTTTACCTAGGCTAGTTGTTTGACCTAGGACTCTTCCTCTTTAGGTTAGCCAACCTCCCTAGAAGCCCTAGGTTGTGGTAGGGCTCTTGCTAGGGTTAATTCCTTTTGTTTTCACACATTCTCTTTTCCCAAACCTTATCAATAGGGTTAGATAGATTTCAATTTATGTGGTAGATTAGGGTAATTTTGGGTCTGCATTTTTATGTTGAAAACCCTATATATATATATATTTTTGCATTTTTTGCCTCCCTAAAATTTCGGCTTCATTCCCTAAAAATTCGGCCTAGCCTCTAAAGCCCTAGAAACCCTAAGGCAGAATTATAGAGAACCCTAAAAATATAAAAATTCCAAAAACTTAATTTCTGCCCTAGAAAAGGGCCCTAAAACAGTCCCAATCTTTCTCTAAAACCATGAAGGCCTTCCCATAACCCTCGTTGTCCTCTCTAAGGCTTCTCACCACCTTCGCTAGTCCTTTCCACTACCTCCCTTCCCTAGAGACAACCCGTAGACTGCTGCTAAACCCTCGCTGCTACTCTTCTACCATCTCGCTGCAGTACTTTCTCATCCTTGGGTCTGCTATTATTGCAGCACCCTTCCTTCCCTCGGGCCTGTTATAAACCCACTATCGCTGTGTCCTCTCACTGCTACAACTTTGGCAGTCCTTCATACCTTTGTTTTATTGGTTACCTTGACCTTTTCCTTTGTGTCAACCCTTCCTTAACCTACAGGGCTGCCCTTTACAGTGGCAGCCCTCCCTTCTACCTATACCTTGTCTTCATGCCAAACACCTGCACATAACAACTGCCAAGTGGTTAGTAGATTACACGTAGCGAGCTTGATTGTGATGACAACACAAACATTTAGTTGGAGTATAGTTTGGGCGTATTGGGCTTGACATAAAACACAGAAATATCACTTTGTTGCTGCACTTAACGAATATACACAGTCTGCAAATTACCAATTGTATGCACATTTACTTCAGCCTTTGTTGCTAGTTGGCTAATACATTGTTGGTTAGTTAATGCATGTATCTGTATGCAATATGAAACATTGTTAAACTTCCTAATGATGCTATAAATACTTAAGTAAATGACTAAATACATACTGCTGGCATATGATACTTTTACAATTTCAGACCTCTTGTTAGCTAAATACATGCATTGGATGTTTTCATAGATGTGGTGTTGTTCATTACTGGTCTCCTCATGGTAAATGTTGCTTACAAATAAAGTCTGAGACTATAGTACTAATGATAAGGACTGATACATTATACTCGACGATGATACTATGCTTCATGACATTTTTCATAACAAGTGGTTGGCAGCTAATTTGATTCATCCTACCCTACCTAACGGTGACCATCTTTACCACTGAATACATGCATTTACTTCATGTTTGTACTGCTGTACTTCTGCTCTTGGGTAACGATAAATGCTTATACTAGAATAATACTTGCCATTGTGTTTTGTTGCTTACAAAGTGGGACAAGACTGATCTTTAAGCTGATATATTGCTGCAATAATACTAGTACACTCCATGTACACATATATCACAACTCTTTCTCTAGACTCCATAAGGCATTGGTTACTAACATCCACGAAAAATATATATTTGGTCTTTTAGTGTCTTTTCAGGGTCTTAATAGGGCTCTCCCCTAGGAGGCTTAGGCTTCTGAAGTAGTTGGGAGAAGTTGACTAAGGTGACAGTGGTCACTTCATCCTCATATGCTTACCAGTGATTTGGGCTACCATTTCAACCAGTAACAGGTCCCATGAAATACGATCTGCTCCTAAAGATGAGATGTCGATTTTCCTTTTTTTCAAAGAAAAAGATATAATACCCTCTTCCATAAAAGTGAAACTGCAGATCCCCTATGATTAGGGGTTTCCAGTTTTTGCTAATCCAGATCTCAATCGATTTAGGAGAAGACCGAAGTCCAGTAAATAATCCAATAAGAACTTCTCCATTAGTGAGTGCTTTGTGACGCACCCCTTTGGAAGGCAACTAAACAATAGGAGCAAAAACAAGTTTGACAAATTTCATGGCCTGCATGGGGCTAGGTCTAGGAGGTTTCAAACCTACTACCAGAGATCGAAAGGTGGCCATGTTGTACTCATTGGTCCCACAGCCTACTTGAATTAGACCCCAAGGGGGGGCCATGTTAGAGGACAACTCACAACTAGGGTTTGCAGCTCACAAATCGATTATGCAGAGCAACTGCTCTCCCTAACAACACTCTAGTTATCCATAGATTATAAAGAATAAAGTGTGGACTTATTCTATAGATTGTCTTAAGAGCTTTGAATAAATAGTTTGGCTTTGACCATTTCCTTAGCAATTCCTCCACCAAGTCACTTTGACAGGTTGATACTCCAACTGTGTACATCATTCTCCCTGTACTTCTTTTGTGAGCTGATAATTTATATGGATGTGACTATGTCTTCTTCTTGTGGGCCCTGGGTAGCCCCTCCTCCTTAGAGCTACATGGGAGAGGAACAATTTCCTGCTACCACCCAGGAGAGGATTGCTATTTTCAGCCATAGTTATGATTTCCACACCTTTGTCCAAACTGTATCTTAAATAACATATCCTTCTTTGGTCATCTTTCAAGAAGCCCTTTTTTACGAAATAATTGTATTTATCTCTTCATCTCTGGCACAGTTTGCCTAGTCCTTTCTTGAAGGGGATTCTTCTCTTCTCCAATTCCTTTGAGGATGCTAATTTCTTTAGGCTCCATCAAGCTTGGCTACTTTCCCAGCCTTTTCCATTTGTCCTCTATTACTTGGGTCTTCATCCCTGCCAACAGAATTAAAGGTTTAGTAATCCTTGATCTTCTTCTAGTTGATTGAGAGTAAGGTTTCCCTTGCGCAATCAGGTTGAAGGATGTTCCTCAATGGAGGGTCACTCCATGGAGAACTATCCCAAGGCCAGAAGTCAGTTTTGGAGCCATTGTGGAAGTCCCAAAAGAGGTTATAAAATTTTTCAGCTAGTTAATATTTGCTCTACCTGAAAATAGTTTAGGACACATGTGGGTCACCATTCATTTTCTTGAGACAAGCTGCCACATTTGCCCCACATTTATCTTTCTTGTCGTCTAATGGAAGATGTGTATTCTTATAGAAGATATTAACATATTGATTAACAAAGGTTGTTGCTTTTGACTCTTTCATTCATTAATGAAGACTGTGAACTGTAAATATTATTTTGGGGTTTAATGTATGTGCTATGTTTTCAGCACATGATAAGCATATCTGCATTCATAAAACAAAACCCTACATTTAGGGATTTGAAACTAATTAAACCTCTATCAAAATAACAAATAAAATGGTTCTAGATCTACAAACACAGAAATCTGAACAATGGAACAACAACCTAAATCTGCTGCAATCAATCACACAGAAATCTGTATTACATTGAAAGAAAATTTTACATCTACAACTATTTAACACATTCATTTGAAACTCAAACTTTAACCAAAATGGTGAATCATCCTTTGTCTCTTTATCGAACAAGAGAAGAGGGGTACAATCAATCTGGACACATCCAATGAATTGCCTCCCTTGAAGGGATCAAATCTTAAACCGAATGCGCATTAGAGAGCGTGTCTGTTGAAGATTGTAGCTTGGACATGAACTTTCGTACAGGTTTAGTGTCAAACATGTCAAAAGTAGTATGATTCAAATCTGTTTTGTATTTCACTTCGAGCAATAAAGAGAAAGTCTTATATTTAGTTGTTAAGTCTATTAAGGTGTATTTTTATACATTAGTGATTTAGATTAATCTCAAACATATATCTCACTGTGAGATTAGGGTTTCAACTCAAGTATAAAGGAAGGTCAATATAGAGGGTTAAGATATTCATTTCACTCAAAGACAAGCTTTGTTGAGAGGTGATTTAATTCACCTGTGGATCAGAGTTAGAGTGTTAGAGAGGAGCCAAAGTCGAGAATTAGGCAGACAACAATAGGCAGGTCCATACAAGAAATTCCATCTAGGTGTATGGATTTTGTATGGGCATATCTGTACACTTGTTTGGAATAACCCGTACAATTGTATGAAACAAGTCTGTATAGTTGTATTGATAGGCTGTACAACAGGCAGTTTGCAGTAGGCCGTTTTCTTGTTTTTGCTAGGCAGAGTTTTCCTCAGTAAGTGTTCAGATCTGTTTTGTTTGGGTGTATCATACAATTGTTAGTTTGACAGTTTGTGGATGCCTTTTTGTAAGCTTTGAGTTGTTAATGAAAAGCCTTTTTGAAGGAGTAATTATCTGTGTATTGTGTTTATGGTTCTGCTATTTACTTTCCAGCTATATGTGTGAGCACTGTTATGTGAATAATTTAATTTTTGCAATTAAATAAACAATTTAGTTTAGTTGAAAACACAAGGATAGCAATCATCTAGGGTTTGCAAAATTATCCTGGTATCAGAGCTTTTATAATTGAGAGGATTTGAAGAGTTATCGTTGGAAAAAACTATTAGAACCAATTGTAGGGAACTAGGACCAATAGTTAGAGAGTTTCAGAGGTACTGCTTATCAGATTTGAGAGTTTATGTGCAGACCAAAGATGTTATCAACTAGCCTTAAATTCGAGGATAGGTTGGAAGGTGCTTCGAACTTCCCATCATGGAAAGTCAGGGTAACTCTTCTATTAGAAGAAAATGATTCCTGGGATATCGTCAAGGATGTAGTGACTCTGTTGACAGGTCTGTAGGCTTTGGTAGTTCACAACAAGAATGAATTAAAAGCAAAGTGGATGATCATGGATGCTATAAAGGATCATTTGATCCCTCATATATCCGAGAAGAAGGTGGCAAAGGAGATTTTCGATGCAAGACCATAAATAGGAATATGATATTGCATAACAGACTCAGATATGTGGAGATGACTAGATCAGACACTGTCACTAGTTACTTGAGGAAGGTCACATGGATTCGTGATCAACTTGTAGCAGTTGGGGAGAAGGTTGAAGACGGAGAGCTAGTGAACCGGGAAATCAGTGGGTTTCCATCTCAATGGGAAACATTTTTCTAGGGTGTTTGTGCTTGAGACATTCTTCCCTCTTGAGGAAGACTGTGGGATGACTATATCCTGTAGGAGACTCTGATGGAGTCAAAGGCCAACAAGTAGGTGACAATGACCATGCCTTGTTTGGTTAAACAAAGAAAGGTAGAGGTAAAGGACCCAACAAGGGTAAGATAAAGAGTGAGGAGTCAACCTCATCCATGGAAGGACTTGAGTAAAATTAATTGCTTTATATGTCATAAGCATGACCATTCCCCATCCATGGAAGGACTTGAGTAAAATTAATTGCTTTATATGTCATAAGCATGACCATTATACATCATAGTGTTTGGAGAAGAAGGGTAAAGGGAAGGAGCAACAACATTAGGTAGTAGCCTTAGTTGCAACTCAGATGAGCGAGTTTGCCTCCAAGTTCAAGAAGGATTTCTTGATGGTATATTTCCTTTCTTCTAGCACGGTTCCGAAGAATGGTTTATATGTGGACAATGGAACATCTAGGCATATGACATTAGCTCGGGAGCTATTTTCAAATCTAAAAGAGCATGTTTGGAGTTTAGGTCGAGCTTGATGATGATGACAAGTATTCAACAGTAGGAGTTGGTTACATTCCTTTCCAATTTCAGTCAAGTAATAGACTTTGATGATATGTTTTTTGTTTTAGGTCTCAGGAAGAATTTGGTTTTTGTTTTGGTCATGGAAGATAAGGGCTTTGCAATAGAGTTCAAGAACCAACAAGTCCTTATAAGATTGAAGGAGTCTATCCTAGGATCAATTTAGGTGATCAGGGTTAGGGAAGGCAATTTATACAAGCTACATGGTGAACCTCTTCGAGCCCTAGTTCATATCATCATAGATAACTTGTGCAAGTTATGGCCTAAGCTACCAGATTCGGCGATTTTTCACCATGAAATTCGAAAATCGTTGATTTTATCGTTGAAATTCGGCGATTTTGTGTGGCTAAAACCTAGTCGATGACAAAACCTATCTCTGCTTTAACTCATTGCTCATTACGCAAGTCTGTGAGTGAGCTTCCCTCGTGAATGCTTCCGTGAGTGACGGCTGGAGTGTGGAGGTCACCATCGTTTTACGAGTGCTGTGGAGTCGTCACTCCGTGAGTCGCAGAGGGTGCAGAGGGCCGAGGCTCGAGTGTGTAGTTGTTGAAGCGTTGACGGGTAGGCAATGTTTCCTTTACAATTGAACAAATGCAGTGCTGCCGCGGTGGTTCACGATATTTGATGGAACCGGATAAAACTAAAAACCGCTGTAGGGATACATATGATAAATGTATTTCTTACATAAAGAAGACTATAAATATTTTTTTTTTAAAATTTTCAATCCCGCTTTAGGGATACTACATCTGATAAATGTATTTCTTACATAAAGAAGAGTATAAATTTTTTTTAAAAATTTTCTAAATTCATTTTATGTTAATTTGTTTATTTTAAAATTTAAAAAAAGTTATTATAAAAAATTAATATTGATTTGTTTTAGTATATTAATATTATTTATGTGACATCATAAGTACAACTTCTTTTAATAATCTATGTTGAATATATATTCAAGTTGAAAAGATGTTATGTGATTACCTAAGAATATAAGTTTTTGGTTGAGATGTTGAATAGTGTAAATATTTTTTAATTTTCAAATTTTATAGTTATTAAAACTTAATGTCGATTTTTATGGCGAATTTTATGGCCAAATTTTTCATTGCCGAATTTTTGTCGAATTTCAAACTCTTCGAATTCGAACACGAACTCGAAGCAGGTGACTTAGGTTATGGCGCAAGAGGATCGGGCACCTGCATCATAGTGCACTACTATTCCCAGGGAGATTGTCATAGGTCTTCTAGAGTTCAACATTAATCAACAAGGAGTATGTAGAGGGTACACACTTGGAAAGCATGCCAAGGTTGCTTTCCCAAGTAGCAAGCATAGGTTTAAGGGGATTCTAGACTTGGTGCATTTTGATGTATCTGGGCCAATGTTAGTAGCATCAATCATAAGGAACATGTACTATGTTTTCTTCATTGATGACTTCTCTTGCAAAACCTGGATCTACTTCCTAAAGACCATGGATGAGGTATTTAGTAGGTTTGAGAAATTCAATTCTATAATGGAGAATCAAAGGGGGAAGAAGGTCAAAGATTCAAGATTAAAAAATGGGGGTTAGTATATCTCTAATGAGTTTGAGGATTTATGCAATGATGTAGGAATCAAGAGGGAGTTCATTGTTTTGTACAACCCACAGTAAAATGGGGTTGCAAAGCGGAAGAATCTATCCATCATAGGGGGATGCAAAGGCCATGATATAGGACCAAAATTTATGGGTAGAAGCATGCAATGCAACATTCTCCATCTCAAATAGGTGTCCTCATAGGATTTTGGAGGATAAGACGCTCGAGGAGGCATTCATTGGTGTAAAGCTGGAGGTGATTCATTTCCATATCTTTGGTTGTCTAGTTTATATGCATATACTAGTAGAGTAGAGAAACAAGTTGGAGCCCTCGTGTAGGAAGGGTTTGTTTGTGGGTTACAATGAGACTTCATAGGCCTATAAGGTCTTTATCCCAAAGCAAGTAAAGACAATGGTAAGCGGATATGTAAAGTTTGAGAAAGACTTTACATCCAGGAAGTCTCATGAGACTGTTCCAGTGAAAGAGGATGAGGAGTAGGAAGCTTCAAAGGCTGAGCTAGGGTCACCAATGGCTTCCCGTATAGGGAAGCATCCTTTAGGCTAAAAGGAGGAGCCGCAAGCTCCTAAAATTTTTGTTAGGAGACCTCGATATTTCACTTGGACATTGAGGGATGCTTAGGAGCATATTATAAGCACATTCAGAGAGAGCAGACCTCTAAAGAAGTTTCCAAACTACATGGCATTGATGAGCAACATCATAGATTTTGAGCCTTCTAGTCTTTAGGAGGCAACATATGAACATGTTTAGAGGGATGCCATGGTAGAGTATGCCTCTATCATGATGAATGATGCATGGGACATTATGCTTAGACTAAAGGGGAAATTAATAATGGCTTTTAGGTGGCTCTACAAGATCAAACATGCAACAGATGGAAGCATAAAGAAGTACAAAACGAGGTTTGTGGTGAGAGAGTTCTCTTGGAAAGAGGGAGTGAACTATGAGGAGAATTTTTCTCCAGTTTTCATGTACACTTCTATTAGAGAAGTGATGCGTTTAGTTTCCATTATGGGATGGAAGATGCATCAGATAGATGTGAAGGCATCTTTCCTCAATAGGATAATTGAAGAAGAAGTGTAAATAGAGTAGCCTCAAGGTTTTGAGATCAATGGGGAGGAGTCTTGTGTTTGCAGGCTGAAAAAGGCATTGTATGGACTCAAGTAGGCACCGAGAGCATGGTATCCAAGATTGATGTATACTTGTAGAGTATGGGCTTCACCAAAAGTGAAGCACATCCAAACTTATATTTCATATTTGTTGAGGTATAACTCACCTGACACGAGGACACAAGACATGAAGATCACAGGGATTCGAGTGTTCGACACAGACACGATGACCCTCAGAATCATGACACGTAGGACACGTTACATATATATATATATTTAAAATAATTGTATATTAATTTATTAAAAATATAGACATATAGATCCAATTTTTTACAAATATTTAATAGAAATAAGAATCAATGCACATTTAACATTAGTAATTAGTATTACACATTTTTAAATCAAATCAGTAATCGCAATGAGATTATGAAACACTGAGATAATTCATGATACATTATACTCATGATAGTCATAGATCAAGATGTCAATACTCAAGAATCAGAACCATATTTCTCATTAAATCATCAAAATCAAAATTTATTATATAGATGTCGGAATGCCACTGGAAAATGCCAAATAGACCAAGCTCTTCTCATCCTCCACACCAGCAGATCAAGCTCTTCTTATCCTCCACACCAGCAGATCAAGATCTTTCGCGGAAAACGTGTCCTGTTTTCAGGACACGTCCTGACAGACGCAGGACACCTGTGTTCGAAATTAGGACACGTTGAAAAGATGTGTCCGACACGCTTTGTCAGCGTGTCTGTGTCGGACACGGGACACAGGACACACTGCCCCATATGGACGTGTTCGGTATCTTAGGTTGAGGTTGATTTGCTTAATTTGGAGCTATATGTAGATGACTTGTTTCTTACAAGTTCAGAGAAGCTCATTGCATGGTGCGTGGCAGATATGGAAATCAAGTTTGAGATGAAGGACGTTGGCATGATGCATTACATTTTAGGGTTGGAGGTTTGGTAGAGACCAAGGGAGATTTTCCTTGTGCAGGGTAAGTATGTAGTCGAGATCTTGAAAATATTTCAGATGGAGGACTACAAACCTATGGCCATGCCTATGATTACTAATCTAAGGAAGGTGACAACTTAGATTTAGATCTTTTGGGTCCCAAGTTATACATACAACTGATAGATTCCTTGATTTATCTAGTCAACACTAGGCCATATATTGTTTTGCAGTGAACACCTTGAGTTAGTTCATGGTGGAGTTGAGGACGGAGCATTGGATAACAACAAAACATGTGTTCAAATACTTGAGGGGCATAATGGAGTATGGGTTGAGATATATCGTAGATGGTGAAGTGAAGTTGTAGGGGTATACACACTTTGATTAGGTAGGCAATGCATTAGATAGGAAGAGGACCTTAGGGCGTTGCCTTAGCTTGGGATGAACAGTGATATCTTGGTTCAACTTGAAGCAGAATTCCAAGTTCCATGGCACTCAACTTAACAGAGGAAGAGTACATGGCAACTAGAATTGCTAGTTGCGAGGCCATCTGGCTTCTCAAGTTGCTTGCATGATTATTTGACCAAGCATTGGATCCCATGGTGATTTATTGTGATCATCAGAGTTGTATTGACTTCCAGAGAATCCAATATTTCATGACAGGTTCAAGCACATTGAAATCAGATATCACTCCATTTGAGACAAGATTCAAAAGGGAGTTGTAAATATCCAATATGTACCCACAAATCAATAGGTTGTTGATATTTTGACCAAGCCCTTAGCAAAATGGAAGTTTGAAGCATTCGAAGACAAACTTGGATTGGTGTAGAATTCCTTTCTTCTTAAGAGAGAGTGTTGAATATTGTTGCTTGGACAGGAACTTTTGCATAGGTTTAGTGTCAAATGTGCCAAAAGTAGTTTGAGTCAAATCTATTTTGCAATTCACTTTCGTTATAGAGTGAAAGTCTTATATTTAGTTGTTGAGTCTAATGAAGTGTATTTTTATACATTCGTGATATAGACTAATCTCAACCATACATCTCACTGTGAGATTAGGGTTTTGGTAGATTAGGGTTTCAACTTAAGTATAAAGGCAAGTCAAGATAGAGGGTTAAGGTATTCATTTTACTCAAAGACAAATTTTGTCAAGAGGTGATTTAATTCATCTGTGGAGCAGACAGTGTAAGAGAGGAGCCAAAGTCGAGAATCAAGCAGAGACCAACATGCACGTCTATATAGGTGAATTTTGTATAGTCGAATGGAAAAGTCCATTACAGTCATCGTATGGATAGGCTGTATAGAAGGCAATTTGCAAGAAGTTGTTTTCTCGTTTCTAGTAGGCAGTATTTTCCTCAGTAAGTGTGCAGATATGTTATGTTTGGGTGTACCATATAGTTGTTAGTTTGATCGTTTGTTGAGATTTACTTATAAGCTTTGTATTGTTAATGAAAAGCTGATTTGAAAGGAGTAATTATTTGAGTATTGTGTTTATGCTTATGTTGTTTACTTTCTAGCTATATGTGTGCACTGTGATCACTTTTATGTGAAGAATTTAATTTTTGCAATTAAATAAACAATTTTGTTTAGTTGAGAACATAAGGACATCACTCACCTAGGGTTTTGAAAATTAATAGTACTCCTATGCATGGATAATTTTTCTTGGAATGGAACACCTACTTAGGTGAGGTGAATGCACACAAACAAGCATCCTACTTACCTTGGTAATTGTTGCTAGAATAGACAAATTCCTCATGCAATGTGCCCTACCCACATTGGGATTTCCCCCCTCCAAAGATAGCTCATGCATTCACCCTATTGCATCGGGATCCATGACTTCATATTCTAGAACATGCATGTGCCTCACCTCTAGGTATTAAAGACTAATGTACCCTCATTAATGCTCCATCCTCATCAACAACAAAACAACTCCACACAAGGATCTAGGTTGGAATGTATTTGTTGATCACGTTGTTGTTGAAGCGGAACAACTTGGAGCAATAGGTAAAACTAATGCTTCATCTTTGAGAGGAAGATTTTCTCCACCAATTTTTTTTTTTTCCTTGAACATCTCAAACTTCACCTTGGCTAAGGGCTTTGTCAAAATATATGCCTCTTGCATATTTGAAGGAACATAATCAAGAATCACTTCTCTCTTTTGAACACTATCTCTCTAGAAATGGGATGGAATGTCAATGTGCTTGGAGGGATCATGAAATTTTGGTTTCTCAAAGGGCTTAATTCAACTTTGATTGTCACAATAAACAAAAGTGGGCTCCAACATTTGATTGATCAACTCTACTATCAACTTATGAAGCCAAATGGCCTCACAACAAGTAGAAGAGGTTTCCATTTACTTTACTTTTGCTGCATTGAGTGCAACTTCTATGTACTCCTTCTTGAACCATGAAATCATATTTGTGCCCATGTTGAAACAAAAATTACAATTGCTCTTTCTAGCGCTTGCATCTCTTGTTGACTGAGAATCAACAAAACCATGCAATAGTAAAATGCCTTCTCCTACATACCACTTCCATAATGAATTGTTCCCTTCAAGTATTGACACATGCTAGGAAACCATACAATAAATTTGTCGAGGTTCAACCATGAATTGGCTCAGTGTGTTCATTGCAAAATATATATCAGGCTTGGTATTCACAAGATATATCAGGGAACCATTTAACTGCCTATGCAAATAAGGATCAATCAAATCATAATCTAAATCAATAACTTGGTATTCACAAGATACATTAGGGAACCAATTAATTGCATATACAAAGACGGATCAACCAAATCAAAATCAAAATCCATAGGAATTTCAGATTTGGAACCATAACAGTGGCCAAGGGTTAGCGATCAAGCATTTGAAATCTCTTCAAAATCTCCATTGTGTACTTCTCTTTGACACCTTTGCTTACCACTATCTTTCTTTGTGTCGAAATCTAAATATAGTAAGCCTTGGAGGTATCACTGTAGCCAACAAAAATACCCTTAATGCTCAAGAGTTCAAGTTTAGTCCTCTTCTCTTTTGCAACATGATATAAAGAAGATAATTAGAGACACAAAAATGTGATACCTGAGGCTTTTTTTGGTGTCTTGTCCTTCAATGTGCTAAGAGGCTATTGATTTAGAGTGTAAACAATCGTGTTGCGTGTCTTTGCCCAAAGACACATTGACAAATCTAGGTCATGGATCATGGCTTTGACAATCTCTTCCTCTTTGCAACCCTATTTTGTTGCGGGTTGTAAGGTGTTGTCAACTACCCCTTAATCCTTGCATCCCCACAAAGGCACCAAAGTCCTTGGAGGTGTACTCTCATCCAGTTTTAGACTAAACCACCTTTATCTTTCTACTTGTTTGGTCTTCCACATAAGATTTAAAATCTATGAACTGGTGGAAAACTTCATCTTTAGTCTTTATAAAGTAAATCTAGGCCTTTCTTAAGGAATCATCAATAAGGAGACATATTACAAACCCGCCAGTGAAGTTGAAGACATTGTTCAACATACATCTGAATGGATCAGATCAAACTTTCTTGATTTATGTTAACTGCATGCGAAAATAGCCTTAACATGTTAGTTGAGTGCACAACCCTTGCACACTCCAATTTTCTCAATCTTGAAGTTTGACAATCCTTGCACCATATCCTTGAAGATAGGAAGTGCTCCATAGTGTAAGTGACCAAATCACTTGTGCCATAGCTTGCACAACTTGTCTGTGTCATGTAGTGAAACATCATGTTCATCGAATCAACAAGCAACTTGTAAAGGCCACCTTCTCCCACTACTTGGCCAAAGCTTGACCACGCTCATGGTTGCGATCTACAGTAATGACTTGTTGATCATTAGAGTCAACCACACACTTTAGATCTATCAGGGATGAACATGGTCAAGTTTTGTCCTTCATGGTTGTGATCGAGGTTACAAAAATTGAATCGGTGGTCAAACCGGTTGACCCTGAAAACTGGACCCGAACCGGAACCGGACCAAAACCAGGAAAAAAAACGGATCACAAAACCGGTCTACCAAAAATACAAAAACTACTTAAATTTTGAAAAATTATATATATATTCATCTGCAACCATGTGAATCCAAACCATTATTCACAAATTTGCAAAAAGTGCTCTTGCTATGTGCCATACTAAGCATATTTCACTAGGACCTTCCCCACTCAACCAAATTTTAAATTTAAAAAATAAATAAATTAAAAATACCCTCTGAAGTGTTGTTTTACAGTTATGTATGGAACCGGTAAAATCAGTCAAAACCGGCCGGCCGGTTCCATACGGAACCGGTCATTTCCGGTTTGAGTCATTGGTTTGACCCGGTGAGGCCCCAAAACCGGTCGGACCTGTCGGTTTTACCGGTTTTGGTCCGTATTTTGTAACACTGGTTGTGATGTATATTAATAACTTGTTGATCATCAGACTCAATCACATATTTTATATCTATCATGGTTGAAATTGAAAGAAGATTCTTAGTTAAACCAGAAACATACTAAACATCATGCAACTCTAGAACATCATCTGAAGACATGTAGAAGGAAACAAAGCCCATTTCAATAATTTGATAAGTGACATCATTGTCTAATGCCACCCGTATGCCATCCTCTCATTCTTGAAGTTTGCAGAAAACCTTCATGTTGAAGGTCATGTGTCTAGAGACTTCCACTATCCACATACCACCCTACCCTATAAATGATGTTAGTGGAAATGCACAAAACCATGGAGAAAGTGGTCTCAAGCTTGGATGATAACTCATCCACTTTGGCTGAAGCTTCTACACTCCCAACAAACTCCTTTTGCAACTGCTTGGCCTTTCTTCTTCTCAACAATGAGATGTATAGTGGCCCATCTTTTGGCACTTATGCATTTCACATGATTCAAGTGTTTATTCTATTCATTTGAAAAACATGATTCTTGCTTCTTACCCTTTTGATCCCTCATAAATCCTCCTTTCTTACCACCTCTTCTCCCTTACGGATGAGGTCTAGTTTTTTTAGATTTTATCCACTTTGGTTGCAACTGCCTATTGTGTCGTCTTCCCAGGGTGTAGAGAAATCATTTAGTGCTGCTATAGGCACTAATTGCTCATCTTGAATCTTCATCTCGATAGCGAAGAGCTAACCTTAAAGCTTAGTAATCTTCATCAAGTAACATGCCATCGTGTCTGTGTCACTTGTGCATCTGTTGGTGAGCTTGTTCTTCAGGAGCATCTTACAGGAGACATTGATACTCTAATACAGAGAGATCAATGCTTCATACATTTCACTAGCCAATTTACCTGCGATACGAGGGATCAAATGGTCCTTGAAATCTACAATGTTTTTCTTCTCCTTGGAGGCCTTCTTCTTAGCAAGCTAGCAGGGCTAGTGCCCAGTAATCATATGCATGGACTTGTGACCAAATGTCAGCTCAATCACAAATCCTTAACTTCTTCGGAGTGTCTTGACCTCCAAGGGGAGAGCCCTTATCTGTGTGCCTGTCAACAATTACAGCAAACACCCTCCACAACCTCAAGTAATAGATCAGCGCCTTTATGGAGTTAAGCAGAGGATGAAGAAGACATGCTAAAGACACGCCAATTAGATATTAGTCTAAAGAGAGAATCGGTGTGATAGATGTTTATGTATTTGGTCACAAGCAGTATATAATGGTATTAAATAAGGCACCAGGGCTCAACAATGCAAGTATGTATAGATATGGTTCCAAATTCACCCTATGTCATCTGTTCTTTAAACAGTGAGCATTTAGGATCAGCATCCAGCAGTACCATTTATTTTTATTTACTGAAATGGGAAAGGACTGTAAATATTGCTAGCATCAAACCATTCCAAAAAGATATCACTGCAACTCCATCAACATCTCTATTTCTGTGTTATATCAGCATTGGAAGTTGTATTCCAGTCGACCAATGCTTACAATTTGCACTTAGATTAATACATTACAGTACATTTCACCTTGAACACCATGTTATTACAGTATGTGGTTGGTGCATAAAGGTCACCCTTGTAACTAGTATTTAGATTAAGAAATTGTACCACATACACTGTTTATTCACTGTAAATAATTAGCAGCATTTAAACTTATCCATTAACAGCCCTGCAATAGGCTTTGCTTTAGTGTAACCATCACCTAATTCAATGTTGCGAAGTAGTAGAAACCAGACCCAAACAGTGACAATCATTAACACATTGACCTTTTTGAAGATTTTGCAGCAGTATATCAGATCTGAGGAATGAGCAATGAGGTCTGAAAAAGGAGCAGCAGCTTGATCATGCAACAAGGTCACTACAAGAGGCTCCCAAATGGCTCGTTTTAGGACTAAGAGGGCTGCTCGGAGGAGGAACAAAACCAATATGGAGAACGCTAGAGGAAAAGAGGGGAACAAAAAGGGACAGCAGGTATGCTGCAGCTCTGATCTAAGGTTTCACAGCAGGGAACAGGGAACAAGGAGCTGGCGTCAGGGATAGGGAGCCCTATGAGGGTTCGTTTTGGATGACAGGAAACCAATGGAAGAGAGAGCGAGGGTGGGAGAGGCTTAGCTAGGCTGGAGTGAGGTTACGGATCAGTTGAGGTTTGACAGTCTTCAAAAAAAATTGCAGTCTGCAATTCTTTTAACAGTTGAGCAGTGAAGGAGAGCCGAGGGTAGTAGAGGCCTCTAAGGCAGACGTTTTAGGGTTTTTATGGACCAAAAGGCCATGCCTAGTTTTTAGAAGGGGAGGCCGAAATTGTAGGAGGGCCCAAAAACTGAAAAATTTATTTATTTTTTATTTTCTTAGATTTTTCTAATTTTTTTAAGGATTTTCTAATATAAATTGCATGCCTAATACTAACCTAATTTCTACCATGAAAATGCAAATTTTACACATGTAAATGCAGGAATTTGATAAAAAGAATGACAAGAAGACAGATATGATTTCTTCTCTCATTCTTAGGGCATAAGGGAGGGATGTTTAACGTCCCTACAAGTAGAGTTTCTCTAGGTTTGCAAGGTTAGGGCATCAATCAACATCCAAGGGTTTGTTGGGAGAGCTTAACAAAAGGCAAAGTAGAGATCCAAGGCCCTTCATAAAGAAGACTTTTCCAAGAGAATGTCTTTCAACCATACAAAATTGACAAAACCTTGATAATCAAACCCTAATCTATAAGTAGAATGCTTTAGCCTAGCACCATTCAATATAGAGTAGAGATATTCTTACCAAGATTTAACAAAGATGAGCAAAGCATAAACCTTAGATCACCTATGTGCATTGTTGAAAAAATAACTTTGAAGGTCCACACCCATATTTTTGGTGTGGGTGTGATGAGGACTTAGACTTTGTCCTTCGTATATTTATGTATAAAGTGAAATATATAAATAAAGTAATGTTTTGTACTTTATAGCATAGGTCTCACTTAAGTGAGTATTTAATAATTAAAGTGAATTAATTATTAAAAGTGAGTGCATTAAATGATGGCCTTGATTTTGTAAATGAATCTCAACCCTAGATTAGGTGATAAGTAGTTACAAAATTTATAGTATAAAACAAAGGGAGAGAGGACAAATGAGACACAACATTAATGAAAAGAGAGGAAAAAAAGAAGTGAAGAGAAAGAAGAGATACCCTAGCAGCAGTGGCATGATTTCCAAGGAGCAGCAACACATTTCCTAAGGCATTCTGAAACAATTCGTACAACAGCCTATAGAAGACCGTACAATTGCACTTGTGGGCACATTTCCCAAGGAAGCTGACTGTCATTAATTGCAAGTTGTACAGTCCGTACAACAAACTTTTTTCAGGCATGTGTGGGCTCATTCCCAAGACAAACTGTACAATAGAAAGGTACATGTCATACATTTCATGTGGGGGTCATACAACAGGTTGTACAACTGTTATTTGGCACAAAAACTGAGGTATTTTTTTGCTGCTTCAGTTTGGTGAATTTATGTCAGTGAGGTTTGAAGAAATTATTTCTTATGTTGATGGAAAATTTATGAGTGCTCTTCTTAATAAATTTTTTCTTCTTCTAGGGTTTTTGTCGGAGTTGGGTTTTGCTCGGTCTTTTGACCCAAAAAAGTTGTGTTTTCATGTGTTTGATTGATACTTTAGTGTTCAAGAAGATCTTGAAGTGGTGGTTTTTATTTTAAATTCATGAGTAAAATTTTAATAAAAAACCCTAGATATTCAATTGTTTGATAGAATGTGTAAATGGAAGTTTTCATATTAATGTCGATTATTTTCTTCATGGTATCAGATGTTGGAATATAGTAAACCCACTCATAACTTAGGATAAAATAATTAATCATTATTTGATTAATTATTCACCCACTAGCTTAATTAGTTGGCATCCACTTGCACCTTAAAGTCAATACATGCCATCTATATCTTAGGAATGATTTATTTCTAATTCTGGGTTGATCTTGACCACCTTTTGACCATCCAGAATTAGTATACAATACTTTACAACAGATTTTGCTTTATTCTACTTTTTCTGTTTTTCTATGGATAAGATAAAAACTAGTCAACTAGGAAACTGACAGCTTTTGTTTCCAACCCATCCTCCATTAGTTTTTCTCCATTTTCTAGGATTAGCATGTTTTTCCATCTCCCTTGACAACTCACTCATGCTTTTGCCAATTCGTGAGGTCCTTGATAGATTTGGGAAGTGCTTTAGCCACCTATGGGGGTTTGCTATATTTTGGTAAGTCAGCCTTTTTGAGCTTTATGAGTTGTCTCCATACAACTCGATTTTCCTATGAGGGATGTACTATTTATGTACACTATTATTCATCATTATTTAATGGAAGGATACACACCAATATTCATCTCTTCATTCATGTGATTCAGTCTGTTTTCTTCTCTCTATTTTTCCTGTGTATGCTTGTGAAAATTCTTAGTAGCAAGATCTATTTCCTGTGCTTCTTCTTAGCATCATCGCTCATAGCATTGATCTATTATTTCTACATCAGAGCGGTACTGAAGTAGGGTTCAAGATTGTGATTCACAATTAGAAGAAGTTGTATTGTATTTCAATTAATATCTGTTGTAGGTGATTTCCAATGATGAGCATACAATATGATGATAGATTGGATGGTGTATCCAACTACTTCCCATGGAACGTAATGATTACTGGCGTATTAAAAGAATGAAAAATATGGAGTTTTGCAAACACCAAGATGACCAAACCTACAGACAAGGATGAACTAGAAGAGTTTGAAGCCCTTGAAGCCAGAGCTCAGAGGGTGATCTTATATGGAGTGAAAGATCATCTCATTCATTTAACAGAAAAGAAAACAACTAATGATCTGTGGGATGCATTGAACCAGTTGTTTGAAGCCAAGAACGAGAACTGTAAGGTGGCATTGCAAAACAAGCTACACAATGTCAAGATGAACTAGGATGAGGGTGTGGCCTTCTACTTAACGTGTGTGGCACAAGTCAAGGATGAGTTGGCAGCTGCAAGAGATATTGTCCCTAACTCAGAATTGGTGAGGATAGCCTTGAAGGGTTTCACCAAGAAGTGGGACGTATTTGTAAAGTGCATTGTAGGTAGAGAAAAGCTTCCCAATTGGTCCAGACCGTGGGATGACTTTACTCAGGAGGAGACCCGAGAAGGGTCTTAGGGTAGTTAGGTCAATGCAGAAGTGGAGCAGAACGTGGCACTTGTAACAAAAGCTAACAAAAAGAAGAAAGACATCAGTTAGGCCAGATGTTGTCGATGTGGTCAGATGGAACATTATGCCTCAAGTGTTCTGAGAAGAAGAAAGAGAAGACAAAGAGAGATATGGCAGCGTCTGTAGAAGTAGAAGACTATGCAACAAAGTCTGCGCAATATTTTTCTCTTGTCTCTATTGATTCTAATATAGGGAGCTTTGTTTTTTAGAATGTTTGGGTTGTTGATAGTGGAGCAACCAGGCACTTGACTGGGATCTATGATATCTTTCAGATTGTCCCAGAGTTGGGACTAGGACAATATGTTCAAATAGATATTGACAGTCCATAGGTGGCAATATGAGGAGTTGGAACAGTTAGGTTCCAACTAGACATTGGTGAGGTCTTGGAGATACACGGAGTGCTTTGTTCCTGGGATGAGAGTTAGTAAACTCTCAGTGTCATCCTTTGAGGATGAAGCTTTTGGGATGATGGTGAGATCTGGTAATGTTTTCCTGAATCAGAGAGATGAGCCAATTGGTACTACCATTATGCTAGGACTCAGGAGATCGCATGGACAGGCTCTATGTTTTGAGAGGGCACTTTGTACGTCCAGGAGCAGGTGGGTGGCTGTCAGAATTAGAGGATGAGGCGAGAGTTGCATCTGATTTGCATGATTATGATGAGGAGAGTGATTCTCTCCAAAGCACTGGGAGGAGATTCAGTTGGTCTAGTGACAATGTTGATTAGTAGGTGGATGAAGCTTAGGTTGAGTCTCAGCCTTTATAGTTCCAGTATGCACTTGTATTTGAGAGAGTTTTTAGAGCAGGAGGGAGCTGTTTCAGGAGTCAGAGATGGAGATGGTGCTGTGGACCTTCCTCGTTAGGAGGGAGTGTTGAAAAAATAACTCTGAAGGTCCTCACTCATATTTTTGGTGTGGGTGTGATGAGGAGGACTTAGAGTTTGTCCTTTGTATATTTATGTATAAAGTGAATTATATATAAATAAAGTGATTTTTTGTACATGGGTCTCACTTAAGTGATTATTTAATAATTAAATCCAATTAATTATTAAAAGTGAGTGCATTAAATGACGTCCCTTGATTTTGTAAATGAATCTCAACCGTAGATTGGGGGATTAAGATAAGTAGTTACAAAAATTTAAAGTATAAAACAAAGGGAGAGAGGACAAATGAGACACACCATTAATGAAGAGAGAGGAAGAATAGAAGTGGGAGTTAGAAGAGATACCCTAGCAGCAGTGGCATGATTCCCAAAGAGCAGCAACACATTTCCCAATGCAGTCTAAAACAATCTGTACAACAACCTGTAGCCAAAGTCACCTAGTTCGAGTTCGTGTTCGAAATCGACATGATTGAAATTTGGAAAAAAATTGTTGAGCAATTTTTTTATTATTAAATTCGGCATGAAATTGGAATATATATATATAATTACCCAAATTTTATTTTCAATAATATAATTTTTGTTATATAATATAACTTTTATAAATTGATAAAGTATTAAATATATATTATAAACTTTATCCATAATTTTTATATATTAAATTTATATGAATATATAAATAACTTGACTTTACAAAATTACATTACAATTTATGTAATAAAATTAATACTTCATATAACCATACCCTTAGACTCCAAAGTATGGCCAACCTTCAACGCATTTACATCCTTTCCAAATAGTCAAAGAAAATATAAATTAAGGATTGGACGAATGGCATGGTTAGTTGGACAATTATAAAATTAGAGATCTAATGCACAAATAGTTTATATTCTTCGAGGGCACGTACAGGCCAGGCAAAGCATCGCGAATAGACTAGTTGGACGAAACGAAAGGGTTTCGGGTTGATCGCAGATTGTCTCCAGTAGTTAGCGGTCCTCGGCCACGAAGACTGGTGACTTGAGTCGAGAATACCCTAAATACTGCGTTTGCGACTGTGTGCAAGGATTCGTTACAAAGCCTTCACTCGTACAATGAGTGCGACAGTAGTTTTGGAAGGACTAGGTTTAGTAGTAGGCCGCCGAAAAATCGTCGATTTTCAACGATTTAATTCGCTATCCCCAGAAAATCGTTGAATTTCGAATTCTGAGGCGAAAAATCGCCGAATCCTGTGACTTAGCCTGTAGCAGATCGTGCAATCGCACATGTGGGCACATTTCCCATGTAATCTGCTTGTCATGAATTGCAGGCCATACAATAGACTTTTTGAGGCACGTGTGGGAACATTTCTCGAGGTCAACCGTACAAAAGAAAGGTACAAGCTATACAACACTCGTGGGGTGCGTACAATAGTTATTTGGCACGGAAATTAAGGTATTTGTTTGTTGCTTCAATTTGGTGAATTTTTGTCAGTGAGGGTTAAAGAATTTATTTCTTGTGTTGATGGAAAATTCATGAGTACTCTTTTTAATAAAATATTTATTCTTCTAGGGTTTTCCTCGAAGTTGGGGTTTTGCTCGGTCTTTTGACCAAAGATATCCATGTTTTCATGTGTTTGATTGATACTTCAGTGTTTGAGAAGATCTTGAAGTGGTGGTTTTATTTTAAATTTGTGAGAAATTTTTTAATAAAAAACCCTAGATATTCAAGTGTTTGACAGAACATGTGAATGGAAGTTTTCATATTAATGTCAATTATTTTCTTCATGGTAGCAAAGCGGTACTGAAGTAGGGTTCAAGATTGTGATTCACAGTTAGAAGATGTTGTGTTGTCTTTTAGTTAATATCTGTTGTAAGTGATTTCCAATGATGACCATACGGTATGAGGATAGATTGGAAAGTAAGGATTACTGTCGTATTAAAAGAATGAAAAATATGGAGTTTTGCAAACACCAAGATGACCAAACATATAGACAATGATGAACTAGAAGAGTTTGAAGCCCTTGAATCCAGAGCCCAGAGAGTGATCCCAGATGGAGTGAAAGATCATCTCATCCCACATTTAGCAGAAAATAAAACAGCTAATGACATGTGGGATACACTGAACCAGTTGTTTGAAGCCAAGAACGAGAACGACATGATGGCATTGAAAGACAAGCTACACAATGTCAAGATGAACAAGGATGAGGGTGTGGTTTCCTACTTAACTCGTCTGGCACAAGTCAAGGATGAGTTGGCAGTTGTGGGAGATATTGTCCCTCACTCGGAACTGGTAAGGATAGCCTTGAAGGTTTTCACCAAGAAGTGGTACGTATTTGTAAAGTGCATTGTAGGTAGAGAGACGCTTCCCAATTGGTCCAGACTGTGGGATGCATGTACTCAGGAGAAGATTCGAGAAGGGTCTCAGGGTAGTGTTATCACATATATAGTAGCTAGGCTACCATATTCTATTTTTCAGACACCGTACTTTTTTCAGCCAAATCTCTTACATATGAGATGCTGAGATGAGCAGTTTTGATGGATCATTATTATATTAGTGGACTATTGTACTCTCCCATGTCAGGAATGAGTTTCAGGACACTCAGATTTGAGGACCGATGTAGCCATTTATGTCATTTTCAGAGCAGTCATTGATGCCCAGTTTTATGTTAGTTCTTTCTCATTGGACAGATTGTGTCTCAGATGGATTATATTGCATGATTATGACTCAGCTTTTTATATTGTGTTATGGTTATTATTGCTCTTATACTGATTTTTGTGACATGTAGTAACTTGTGGTATCATGATCTGGCGGTCATAATTATATGGACTTGAATGTATTTTGTACTATGTATTGATGACCCTACTTAGACTTGGAAGTTCTTGATCTATACTCATTGGTTTTAACCCTCCTTGGGGAGAATAGAGGTAGTCATTCCCACCATTGTTTTTGGCTTGCTAGTGTTGGCTCCATCATTCATTGTCTCCACCCATCCATTACCTTCCAGTTTAGTTTTCAACCCGACTGACTTCTTGACTTATGGCATGGAGGACCTTTTTCCCCGCTAGAACTTTTGTTGGACAAACCTCCCTGTTTATATTGTGTCTCGGCTCTGCGTTGGTGACAAAACTTGCCTTGGTAAGTTGGATTGTATGCCTAAATCATTCTGGTCGGTTGTCTCGATGTTTGGCATTGTGCAGAACTCCCCCTAGTCACTTGAGATGTTGTTGGCTAAAACTGAAAGCTCATGTACTACTTGTATTGAAATATTGAATGCACGCCCATGAAAGATGAAAATTATAAAACTGTGTTTCTTAACATATGTAAAGAGGGCAAGAGCAATGAAATGCTAAAATACTCCTTGAAGAGTATAAGAAAAGGTAAAAAAAAGCAATGATTAAAAATATGTGGACCTTATTAAAATAAATATGTCCCGGAAGAAAGCTGCGATTAGCGATGCTTTTAAGCACTGGTGAAGTCCCAAAAGGGTCATATAGGCCAAAAATGCCATGGAATAAAAATGATGATCCTAATGAACTTGGATCAAGCTTGATGTAGACATGATGCCTAAGTTGAATAAGCACTCTCTAAACAACTCACCCATTTGTGAGGCACTGCCATTCCTTGTGTTGTTGTTTGTCTGACATTGGTTATAGTGAGTATCCCCTTTCCTTGTCCAAAGTGTCATGATGTTGAGTAGGAAGTCATCCTTTGCCTTAGCCTTGTCATTTCCACCCTTCACCCTTCACTAGCAAATTGGCTACAGCTATGAAGTGAGGATAGTCTTGAAAGTCTAAGTATGAGCAAATAATAAATAAAGCCTTATATATGTATTAGTTGATATACCGCCAGTGAAATGAATGCTACTTGTTGTGATTGTTACTTGAATGAGTTGTAGAGCATGTCTTAACCTTTTAACACTTGCAGCAGATGGATGATAGTCTGAGTTATTATTGGTGTCTGATCATTTATAGAGGGTTATATTGTTTATTGGATATGGCTGATGATCAGATAGAGAAGTATGAGGGGTATGAGTATACACCTTAGATGGATTTGGACTCTTTGAGTCTAATGAAACAGTTTATTTCCAGTTTCGGGCACTTGCAGATATGATTAGGCTCATTCTGCCTTTTCGATGCAGTTTTTCTTCACAGGTTGATATGTCTGAGTAGGGAGATGTTTTAGTTGGATCTCCTAGGGCGTTGTATGGAACATAGGGGTGTAACCACTTGTTTGTACCATTGTATCCCCATCCCAGAGAGCCTAGTGGGCTTAGTTTGACAACACAGGCACCTTAGGAGGCTGTTTTGGCAGGACCATGTTTCTCGAGGCAGATTAAAAAATAATTAAATGGCTATTGAATAAATCGATTTGGGCTACTGAGGCAAGGAAATGACATGGGATGAGTCATGATGATGAGAGTGATGTCCTCCACACCTTCTCCAGTAGTTGCAGCTCCTGATTGGGCCCACACCTATTTTTGGGCATTTTTTATTATTTTCTGGAGCTCTTTTTGGAGGCTCACGATTTCTTCAAGGAGGCACAAAAGTCAAAAAATTAAATTGTTATATTATTTATTGTGCCATGGGGACACCCAAAGGGAGTTAGTCAAACACTCCTTGGACCCACCATGTGCTTTCATTTATTTCTTGTTGAGTGGGTTACCTTTATTTGGGTGGTTTAGTCCACTTTGATAAATTATGGTTATATTGATCCATGTATTGTATGTTGAGCTCATCTCAACCATTGATTAGAACATTTCATCTTTTAATCTTAGTCACTCGTTTTTAAAGTGGTTAGGATTTGGTTATGATTGAGGTTCTCTCATTTCTATTTAAAGGAGAGAGTTTCTCATTTGTAAGGGGTCTTTGGCTCTTGGATCTGAATAATAGAAAGACTTTTTTGTGGAAATTTTTCTCGATCTGCTTTGCATCTGATGTGCTCAAATGGTGATTAGCTAGTCTTCAGCTTCCTAGCATTGTGGAAATTCTCGTGAGATCTATATATTTCGTGGATATCATTGTTTTGTCTAGAGGAGGGCATTTTGGCTGGAGCGTTTTTGTAGGGGGACGTCAACTCGCGTGGTTCTCTTCGTCTTGGATCAGAGGGTTTTCATTAGTTTCATTGTGATCTATGATTACTTCGTTTTACTGTCTTGTAGCATTTAGTTTCTTTATTTTGTATGTGCAAATCTGATATGGTTGACATTTGCTCATGCAGGGTAGGGTGCGCATTGATGGCCTGGAGCTTGTATATGCCATAGAAATAACGGGGATCTTCCAGAATTGATCGGGATAGCAAAGATCGTCACTGTTACAGACTTCTACAAGCTTTTCCAGGTAAGATCCAACAGGTAAGTCTCTTCTTTTTTCAGATCTTATTCCATTGTACCTTGCTTCAATTCAACTTTTTCTTAAAACTCCTAAAACACTAAAAATCAATGAACTTGGGAATAGTCCGATCTTTTGCCAAACCATTTCTGGGTTTCATAGATCGGGCCTCCCCTTCATCAAATCAACTGAAACGTTGGTCAAATTCCTCACAGTTTGACTTAGATCTGATTTTTAAGCAGAAAACTACATAACCCCCCCACTGAAAAATTGACTTGCTAGGGTTTTGAGTTTTTCTGATTTCTGACTTCATAGACGGATAGATTGGGTCCCACACAGCCTAAATCAACCCCAACGCTGTGCAACTGCTTGACCATTTGGCCTATATCTAAAAAATTGACTGAATTTGCCCTAGCGCCCTCACTGAAAACTAGACTTTTTCGGAAGTGATTTTTTCTGAAATCTGACAAGATAGGCTGATAGATCAGGGCCCAAGCACTCCAGAACACCCCCAACGCTGTACTAGTTCCTCCCGGTTTGCCCTAGATCTGAAAAATCAATTTTCAGCCTCTTAGCCCCATCATCAGATTTTGACTTTTCTTGATCTGATTTTTCTGCTGATTTCCTAATTTGGGCTTGTAGATCAGGTCACCCTGGCCTCTTTTTTTCCTCAACGTTGAGCCATTAGCCTCTCGGTGACCCTAGAACCACAGATCTGTCCTCCTAAGCCCTAGCGCTAGCCATCCATTGAGCTAGGTTTCCTGTACCTTAGCTTTTTTGTACCAACTACTTTATGGGTTCGTAGATCAAGGTGTCTCCCAGGTGGGTTCTTTGAAAAATTGGTTTACTACTGACTCCATTGCCCAATGCAAAGAAGGCACTGATCTCCTAGCTAGCGCTAGCCCCATCTTGACCTCATTTTTACGCCTTTTGCCAACACCTACTGATAACTCAAGTCACCTATCTTTCACTAAGATTGTCCCCTTAGTATTAGGCAGTCCCAACTTTGTTCTTGCTCACCCTGTCACAGTTACGTTTCCCAAGACAGTGGTCATCTCCATCAGTGGCTAGTACCTTAACCCTAGAGCTAGGGTTTCCATTTACCTTGCACCTTAAGTGCCCTGAGGCCCCATCTGATCTTCTTCTGGTGTCTAGGTTCGATCTCTCTTGTCGAGAGCAGATCTGGGTCTCCCCCATTGTTGTCTTGGACTAGGATAACATAAAGTGAAGGCTGTCTTGATTGGCGTGACAACCATCCATTTGGGAGTCTAGGCAGTCGTGGTTCCACCCCTTAGTTGCTTGCCCCTCTACCATCCATCCTGGATCCACCTTACACAGGCAACTACAAGGCGGGTGATAATAGGTAGTTAGGCCAATGAAGAAGTGAAGCAGAACGTGGCACTTGCAACAAAAGCTAACAAAAAGAAGAAAGACATAAGTCAGGTCAGATGTATCGGTGTGGTCAGATGGGACATTATGCCTCTAAGTGTCTTGAGAAGAAGAAAAAGAAGACATAGAGAGATATGGCAACGTCTGCAGCAGTAGAAGACTAGGCAACAAAGTTTGAGCAAAATTTTTCTCTTGTCTCTATTGATTCCAGTATAGAAAGCTCTATTTTTTAGAATGTCTGGGTTGTTGATAGTGGAAAAACCAGACACATGACTAGAATCTATGATATCTTTCAGATTGTCACGGAGTTGGGACCAAGATGCTATGTTCAGACAGATATTGACAGTCCGCAGGTGGCGATATGAGGAGTTGGAACAGTTAGGTTCCAACTAGACCTTGGTGAGGTCTTAGCGATACACAGAGTGCTCTTTGTTCCTGGGATGGGAGTTAGTAAACTCTTAGTATCATCCTTTGAGGATGAAGGTTATGGGATGATGTTGAGATCTGGTCATGTTTTCCGGTATCAGAGAGATGAGCCAGACGATACTACCATTATGCTAGGAGATTGCAGGGACATGCTCTATGTTTTGAGAGGGCACATTGTATGTCCAGGAGCAGGTGGGTGGCTTTCAGAGTTAGAGGATGAGGCGAGAGTTGCATTTGATTTGCATGTTTATGATGAGGAGAGTGATTCTCTACAGAGCACTGGCAAGAGACTCATCTAGTCTAGTGATGGTGTTGATGAGTAGGTGGATGAGGGTTAGGTTGAGTCTCAGCCTTCAGAGTTCGAGTATGGTGTTGAGCACTTGTTTCGAGAGAGATTCCAGAACGGGAGGGAGTTGTTTTAGGAGTCAGAGATGGAGATGGTGCTATGGACCTTCCTTGTTAGAAGGGAGTGTTGAAAAATAACTCTGAAGGCACTCACTCATAATTTTGGTGTGGGTGTGATGAGGAGGACTTAGACTTTGTCCTTTGTATATTTATGTATAAAGTGAATTATATATAAATAAAGTAATGTTTTGTACTTTTTAACATGGGTCTCACTTAAGTGATTATTTAATAATTAAAGTGAATTAATTATTAAAAGTGAGTGCATTAAATGATGGCCCTTGATTTTGTAAATGAATCTCAACCTTATATTAGGTGGTTAAGATAAGTAGTTACAAAATTTAAAGTATAAAACAAAGGGAGAGATGACAAATGAGACAAACCATTAATGAAGAGAGAGGAAGAAGAGAAGTGTAAAGAAAGAAGAGATACCCTAGCAGCAGTGGCATGATTCCCAAGGAGCGACAACACATTTTTCAAGGCAGTCTAAAACAATCCGTACAATAGCCTGTAACAAACCGTACAATTGCACATGTGGGCACATTTCTCAAGGAAGCTGACTTCCATTAATTGCAAGTTGTACAGTCTATACAACATACTTTTTTAGTCACGTGTGGGCTCATTTCCTGAGACAAGCCATACAATAGAAAGGTATAGGTCGTACATCTCATGTGGGGGTCGTACAATAGGCCGCACAACTGTTATTTGACATGCAAATCGAGGTATTTTTTGATGCTTCAGTTTGGTGAATTTACGTTAGTGAGGTTTGAAGAAATTATTTCTTGTGTTGATGGAAAATTTATGAGTACTCTTAATAATTTTTTTCTTCTTCTAGGGTTTTCATCGAAGTTGGGTTTTGTCCCGTCTTTTGACCTAAAATATATGTGTTTTCATGTGTTTGATTGATACTTCAGTGTTTGAGAAGATCTTGAAGTGGTGGTTTTTATTTTAAATTCATGAGTAAAATTTTAATAAAAAACCCTAGATATTCAAGTGTTTGACAGAATGTGTGAATGGAAGTTTTCATATTAATGTCAATTATTTTCTTCATGCATGAGTTTGTTCAACTATTCTAGCATCAAGATGTATGAGCAAAGAAACCCTAGCATTCATCCACCATCCACTTCACAAGCCAAAGAGAAAGCTCTCCAAGAGGTGCGCCTCACATCATAAACCCATATAACAAGAGAAATAGTAGAAGTATCATATTTGAACCCAAGTCTTATGGTTTACAAATGAATTTAGATGGTGTATTTATACCATCTTATCTCAAGACCTTTAATTTATCAAAGCCTACATGTCAATTTAAAATTATAACAAAAAATATATAAAATAATCTAATACATGGGTAACTTGGGCTATATTCCCCATAGTTACCAAAAACTGATGAAAATATGTAAAACTGAGCAAATGGATTCCCGACGAAGGATGGAGTGAGTAGGGGGGGACTTCATGCCTCATCTAACCCCAAATGTGTTGAAAAACCTTCATTTCCCCCCCTCAATCATGCATGCAGGCTTGATAGCAAAGGTGACGTCATCACTTCTTTGGTCTCAAGGAGAGAGGCCGCTCGGTTGAAAGGAGGCCAGGAGGGGTTCCTGGAGTGATTGGCGGAGGAGGCAAGTGCCTATGAGTGAGATACTGTCACCTGTGTGAAGATCAACCAAGAGGATCTTGTGACCTAGTGACCTGTCCCTAGGAGCCTCGGACACCAACCTTAGGGCTAGAAGCCCTAAAATGAGGCAGTCAACGATGCCACTAAGCCACAGTACTCCTAAAGGAAGAACCAAGGGGTCAAACCATAACTACCCCTCAAACAATGCAGATAACACCTCCATCCTGGCCCTAAAGAAAAAGACAACCCCTCTCCTTGAGCAGACATCTGAAAGTGTGCTGGTACAAGTGCAACGTAACATCACTTGAGCATGTGTTGGTGAAATTGTTCTTCAGGAGCATCTATCTTATAGGAGACTTGAAACTCTAATACAAAGAGATCAATGGTTCATACATTTCACTAGCCAATTTACCTGCAATATGAGGGATCAAATGGTCCTTGAAATATAGAATGATTTCCTTCTCCTTGGCGGCCTTCTTCTTACACTGAACAAGTTGATGGGGATTAGTGGGCACTGCAGACTTCCCTTTGACAATACTTCAAGGATCAAACTCCTCCAGGAACATTTGAAGTCTACACTTCCAAGGAGTGAAATTCAAAGCTCCTCTTAGTTGATCACACTCTCTGAGACTAGACATATTAAAGTTAGCCATTCTTGCAACTTCTCGAACACATCTCAAACAAATAGATCAACGAGAAAACAAATCAACAACTACCGCATATCCTGTGCACTTCTCATGGACATAAACTAGTGTTACAATCATTTCAGCTTCTTGGGAATCTCACCCACATACCCTTCATAGGTCCTAGTGCCTATCTAATCTAGGTGGATATTGGTTCCCACCCACCTCTTCCTCTAACTCACAATGGTTCTCCATCTCCTTGGCAATTTCCTACGGTTTCTCGGTTTACAAACTTTTGAGGTTGTTTTGAGGCCCTAAACTGTCTTGGAAGCTCTCAAAACACTGCGGACTTGCTGAAAGTAGTTCTTCTCTTCAAGATATTTCCAACGAGAGCTATTATTTTCCCCAAATGGAGTTTGTATGTGGAAGTTGTGCCCTCGAGAAATTAACTAGTCAACTAGCCACCTCGGGGCCCACAAATTGTTTTGGCATTGCATCTCCTAGGGTTACGTTTATTTAATGTTTAGGGTTTTTACCTCTTTGGTTTGGTGCTTATGATAAAAGGCCCTTTTCGGCCTCTTTGTAATCCACTCTTGTGAATGAGTGTAGTCGACACATCTCTCTTATGAGATAAGCTACCACCATCTGAGCTTGTTTGTATTGCTTTGCAGTTTACAATGTTTTTCCATTGCATTCATTAATAGAATTTGGGTTTTACTGCACTTTTATGCACTCTACAAAATATTTGTTTGTGTTTCCATGTTATATTGTTTTCTTAATTTCGTTCTCAAAATAATCCAAAGTAGTGGTACTAGAGCATTCCTTTCTTGTTGTTTCTTGATGCATGTCCCCAACAAGATCCAGGTATCAAGAGTTGGGTTTCAAACTAATTGAGCTTGGGAAAAACCACTCTTGTTGGTCCAAGCAACCTCACATGAAGGGGAAAGAAAAGAGATATGACGGAGTAAGAGATCCTATTAAGTCATTGCTCAAGAAATCCCTTGCGTGATAGAGGAATGAGATGATGTAGAATTTTGCCCATATCCTTTGACAATTGTCGACAGTGGTGAAGACACTTTCAACCAGCAACCGTTTTGGAGGCGTGACTCCCTTAAGGTACAAGGTAATTTTGATATTCCTTTATTTGAAGGCTAGATAGATGCATATGATTTGGAGAAAAGGTTAAATCTGTTAGAGTGTTATTACTTTGTTAAAAAAAATTTGACAGTGAAAAGATCACCTTTGTATTCCTTAAGTCCCTCTTCCATGTCAAATATTGGTGGGGCGGTTACTGCGAAAGGCATGTCGTATATGAGTTTGAAACATACATGACAAAACCCACTTGGGCGACTTTTATTGATGTCATCAAGGATGTATTCTTTCACATGGAAACTGTGCTGACTAGTACATGAGATGGACAACTTTGCGCCAGGAGCAAGACCAAACGGTGTCGAAGTTTACCAATATATTCCATGGTTTATGGTCAAAGCTAGGTATTAGAGACTCCAAACAACACTTGGTCTTAAATTATTGTAGTGGCTTGCACGGGTACATCCAAATAGAGATGGATTTCTTGGACATCTCCTCACTGGGAGCTGCTTATTGTTATGTTGTCAAGATTGAGCAAAAGTTTAAGTAGAAGAACAAGTGGGAGTTTGCGTTTGCAAATGAACCGTAGCATACAACTAATAAAGGTGACCCTAATTCATAGAACAAAGGATAGAGCAAGGATGGCTAAAATCATGATAACTAGGCTAAGTTGTAAGTAACGAAGGGTAACAAGAAGTTGAAGGACACCAAGTGGTGTGAGTTCCACAAAATCCCTCGGCACAATATTGATGAATGTCGCTCAAAACAATCATTGTTGCCTTAAATGAAATCCTCATAGTCAGACTTTGGCTCAAACTTTGATTCAAAGCAAGATAGGGAAAGCAGATCATTAACGCGAAACCTAGTGCCACCATCGCAACCACAAAGATCCAACCAAAAGAGTTAGAAGAGCCAGAGGTAGGGGAGTACCTCTTCCATTCATAGTTATGGGTGAAGGGGAACCTATTGGATTTCATTGTTGGCAGTGGTAGCCAAAAGAACTTGATCTTGGCAGAGGTTGTCAAGAGATTGAAGTTGTCGATAATGCCACCACCCCAACCATACACCATCGGTTGGTTAAGCTGGGAACAAGACATCTGCGTTAATCAACAAGGTTGCCTATTTTACGTCATCAAGCTTTTTAAAGGTGAGGTACTGTGTAATGTTTCCCCACTTGTAGTTTGTGATGTTTTTTAGGATAACCCTATATGTGGAAACGTCATGTTGTTTATGAATTCAAGCCTCGCAGTGTCTTTGTTACTTTGGAAGGCCAACTTTACAGAATACCCAAGGCAGAGTAGCCTCAACTACTGCAGTTTCCTTGATCTTTGCAAAGTAATGTCGGAAGGTAATCTCTTAAGTTGGGAAATTTTCCCTCTTCATGGCTAGTTCAAAAGGTGGACGGAAGGTCATTGTAGTTGCCACAGCCTTAACACGAGGTCTCTCTAAACAACAGAAGTAGGGTTGACAAGATTGTAGAAGAATACAGAGATATCTTTACCTCACTTAAAGGGGTGCCTCTACACTACTAGGTCAAACATTCAATTGATATAATACTCAATGCTCCTATATCTAATGGCCCAATATATAGACGCTCTCTTTTGGTGAATGATGAAATAAAGCACTAGATCCAAGATCTCATCCAAAAAGGCCACATTCGATCGAGCTCCTCACCTTGTGGAAGGCTAATTGCGTTTGTACAGAAGAAGGATGGGACAAGTCGGCTCTATATTGATTAAGGATCCTTGAACAAAATCATAGTCAAGGATCGATACCCAATCGATTGGATTGATGATCTTCTTGATTAGATTAAGGTTGCCAAGTTCTTTAGTAAGATTGATTTGAGGTTTTGCTACCACCAGGTCCCAATTGAGCAGATTGACGTGTGGAAGACAACCTTCAAGTCTAAAGAAGGCCTTTTGAGTTGTTGGTCATGCCTTTCAAATTGACTAATTGTCCAACAAAATTTATGAGGATGATGGATGATATCTTGCACCCGTTCACAATCTCTTTTGTGGTCGTGTATCTGGACGACATCCTCATCTTCAACAAAACTTGGCTAGAACATTTGCAGCACATTCAGTAGATCCTTAGTACCTTGCGCCAGCACAAGTTATATGCCAATTTGTAGAAATTCTCATTCAATATGGAGAGATTTGAATACTTGGGTTACATTGTGGATGAACATAGGGTGCAGGTGGACCCAACCAAGATCCATGCCATTCACAATTCGACATCCTTGACAACTTTAATAGAGCTCCACAACTTCTTGGGCCTTGCTAACTTTTACTATAGATTTGTGTTGGGGTTCTTTCATATCACTTGGCCCTTAAGTCAAGTGACCAAGGATGGAGCCAAAAGCCAAGTTTGCTTAGGGTGCATCATAACAGAAAGCCTATGAGGATTTGAAACGACGCCTCTGCTCGATGCCAGTCCTCATTATGTCGGACTTGCAACAACCTTTTGAGATTGAGACAAATACCCTTGTCTATGCTATTGGTGTTTTCCTCACTCAGATTGACATTTGGTGGCCTATCATAGTGAGACGCTCTTTGATTTTGTTCGTAGCTATCCCACTTATGATAAGGATATTTACTCCATTGTGCAGGCTTGTGGTTAATGGAAAAATTACTTCATAGGAAAAGAGACTCATCCACATTGATCACAAGCCTTTGCAATTCATGCAAATGCAGGGAGACTTACAGAATGACACATACCTGCATCTATTCCACTTGAACATCAAGTATAAGAAGGGAAACACCAATCAAGTTGCAGTTTTCCTTAGCTGAATGCCTCAACCAACCTCTAGTTGTTGTGTTGACGACCGTGTTCAACACTTATGGACACGAGACATCCGGGTGGCCCAAATTGTACCACAATGACCTTGACTTTGCTATTTCCTATCAGACATTACAAGCAGGAAGACCAATATCGAACTTTCATCTCCAGGATGAACTTTTATGCCATCTTGACCTCATCCAGTGAATGTGAGGAACTAATTTGTGAGGCGCATTATAGTTGAGTGGCAGGGCACTTTGTCGTAGAGAAGACAGTGGCGGTGTTGCATAAATCCTTCTACTAGCCAAAGCTTTGACAAGACGTTGGTAGGTACATCTGATCATGCACCGTCTGTGCCATTGCCAAACCTGCCATCAAGAAGCAAGGGTTGTACACTCTGTTTCCTGCCCCAAATAGGCCTTGGGAGTTTGTTTCTATGGACTACATGTTTGGATTTCCTTCAACAAAGCATGGAAACGATTGTGTATTTGTGGTTGTTGATCTATTCTCTAAGATGGCAATTTTAACTCCCTATAAGAAAAGTATCACAATAAAGGCCATTGCTAAGCTCTTCTTCAAGCGTGTTTGGGTTCATTTTGGCCTCCCATGGACCATTATTTCATGTTAAGAAGCAGGTTCCATACTAATTTTTGGTCTAGCATATGGTCAATGATGGACACCAAGTTGATCGAATTGATTGCCCTCCACCTCCAAATCAATGGATACATAGAGGTGGTCAAGAAGATAGTTGTGCATATCTTGAGAATGTACAACTCTAAACATCCCCGTACTTGGGATGTTCAACATAGTTACAAAAGGTCCCTTCACAACTGTATTAGCCACAACCCATTTGAGGTATGATTGGGGTTCCAACCATTAGCCCTAATTGATGTAGCACTGCCTATTGCATGTACATAGGAAGAATCCTCCCATGTTCAAGTCGAGGTTGATCGGGCATCCAAATTTGTTAAATGGATCTAACACATCCAACAACAAGTTCATGATATATTGCAAAAAACCAATGCCAAGTATAAGCAGTGACATGATCAGTATCGAGTTCCACATAAGTTTAATCTTGGCGATAAGGTTTGGTTACATTTACAGAAAGAGTGCCTTGTAGGATCCCATCGTAAGATTCGTCCACTTCGATATGGGCCTTACACCATCACCAAGGCTATAGGTGAGAATTCTTTCGAATTAAGTATTCACCCATTTCTTGGCTTGCACCCAATTTTCCGTGTGGAGCTCCTTCGACCATATTTTTTACCTTTACTAGACACCTTGGAGGTGGTCGAGCACTTGGTCCCTATCGAACTCAATCTTGACTGTATTGAGCAGGCGACAGTTGATCGAATCATGGATACACAGATAAAGAGAACCCGGCAGCAGAACATCCAACTGTATCGAGTTGTTAAAGGAGGACAACTTCTTCACCAAGGAAAGTGGCTTACCAAGAGTCAAATTTTGCAGTAGTTTCCCCACCTAATGAGGGGACTTAACACAATGGAGACCATTTCTTCCTAATGGGGGAGGACTGATCCAAGTGGATATTAGTGGCCACCCACCTCTTCCATTGACTCACAATGGTTCTCCATCTCCTTGGCAATTTTCTACTATTTTTCAAGACCAAACTTCTTGGGTCGTTTTGAGGCCCTAAACGGTCTCGAAAGTTCCAAAAACACCTCTGACCTACCGAAATTTGTTCTTCTCTTTGAGATCTTTCTAATGGGCTATCATTACGTAGTTTGTATGTGGAAGTTGTGCCTCCAGGAAGTTGACTTGTTAGCTAGCCACCTTAGGGACCAGAAATCCTTTTTGGCGTTTCATCTTCTAGGGTTTTTTTTTATGTTTAGGATTTTTTCCTCTTTGGCTTTATGCTTATGATAAAAGGCCCTTTTTGGTCTCTTTGTAATCAACTCTTGCAAATGAGTGTAGCCAACACATCTCTCTTCAGAGATAAGCTACCACCATTTGAGCTAGTTTGTATTGCTTTGCAGGTTACAATGTTTTTCCATTCCATTCATTAGTAGAATTTGGCTTTTACTGTACGACTGTGCTCTCTACGTTAAGCTGCACCTGTACTAGCACACCTTCAGTGATTTTCCCAAGAGGGGGGTGTCACATTTTTCTTTAGGGCCAATACATGGATGCTGCCAACACTTTTGAGGGAAGGTTATGGCCGAACCCTTTTGTCCTTTCTTTAGGAGTACTATGGCTTGATGGCACTGTTGATTGCCCTTTGTTGGGGTTCTTTAACCCTGGGGTTGGTGTTCGAAGCTCCTAGGGGAAGGTCACTGGGTCACATGATCCCGTCCTATATTTATTACTTTGGTGACAGTGTTTCAACTTTGAGGCTTTTTCCTCCATTCTAGGTCACCTCAACCATCCTTCTTGGCCCCCTTTTAGCATAGTGCCTCCCTTCTTTGGGCCTTTTCAGATGATGATGTCATCCCCTTACCAGGTCGTACTGCTAGTTTTTTTTTTTTTGGGGGGGGGGTGGTGAGGGATTATCAACACTCTTGGGGTTAGATGAGGCATGACACCCTCCCCTCAACTCACTCCATCCTTCAGTTTGGAGTGATTTGATTATTTTTATCTATTTTAGTCATCTTTGGGTAAAATTTGGGGAAAATACCCCAAGTTACTCACAAACTGGATTATTTTATATTATTTTTGATATAATTTTAAGTTGACATTTTATAATTTCAAATTGACATTTTAAAGGCATGTGGGCTTGGATATATTTGTAAAGTGAGTGTGAGAGGGCTATAAATAAGCCTCTCCTCATTTCATTTGAACACAAGGCAAGTGAGACAAAACATTATGCTATTAATTTACCCTTGCTAAGGCTCTTGGAGTGATGCGCACCTCTTGGGAGACTTTTCTTTCTTGGTTTGAAGGCAATTTTCTGAAGTATCTTTGGTTCATGCTCTTACAAGGTGGTGCTAAGATTTGTTTGTTAATCACATGCACAAGGAAGTATCTAGGGTTTGTTTCTTGATCTCTCTTTGTTAAAAGTTGATGGATGATGCTTGTTTGTGGATTGAATGGTAGCCATTAATGTTGCATTTTGCTTGAATTAGGTCATTTATCAGCCTTTGACACCTTGGTTCTTTGAAGGACGTCCCATAGAAGGATTCCTACTAGGCTTGGACCTGTAGATCTTTAGTTCTTTCTGACAAAAACTTGGAAGAAACCTCTCAAGGGGAAGGCTGGTCACCTTCCTTAATGCCCTAGTGTTTGGGTAAACCCTTAAAACCCTATTGGCTTTATCCTCATCCACTTTTTTCTTCAACTTCATTGCATCGGCATATGTATACTTGCATTTCATGCTAGGACAGAGGTAGGTTAGGTCTGCATTTATATTTCATAAAACCCTAAAAATTGGAAAAAAGGCCAAAACAGGCCCAAAATCTTCCTTCCTCACCTTTGACCTCCCCTCTTACCTCCTTGGCCTTATTCTTTTGGGCCCCTAACAGCCTCGGCCCTCATCTACATCCCTCGCTTAGGCCCTTATCCACCCTCGGTCCTCTCCTTTCTACCCTCGGCCCCTCATTACAGGGCTGCAGCCTACCTCCTACAGCCCTAGGGCTGTTCTCTCTTTCCCTCGGCCTGCTCTCCCTTGACCCCTCAAGCTCTTGGTCCACCTCTCTCCATCCAGTAGCCTTTAGGCCTGCCCCTTACACCTTCGGCCAGCCTCTTTAGGGCCTGACCTTCCCTTGCACAGACCCTTGTGCAGCCCTTTAGGGCTGCTTCTAGCTGTCCTCTTTAGGACTGGTATTTATGGCAACCTGTCAAAATCCCTGACAGCTCCCAAACACCTGCAAAAGGACAAGAAGTAATGAGTTATAGGGTTAGCAAGTTTTAATTTCCATTAATGTTTGTGAGAAGATAACACAAAGGCTGGCCCCAACTACTGTTCACTTACCATACTAACCATATATCAGACTGTAGATGCTGCTAGATATAAAATTAATTTGAAATGATCACTGTTTGAACACCGGTTACTGCTATATATTTGGTCACTTGCAAACTGTCCACTATTGTCAACTGCTGGTGATTCACTTTGTTTATTGGTGAATGGTTGTATACATAATTGGCTTATGAACACTGCATTGTCTGTCTATGATGTATGATGAATGATCTATTTTGTTAAAAGATAAAGGCTTCAAGCTTGGTGATGGTAAAAATACTGAATCAGTGTGCCAATGCATTCTCTTACTGTTTACTTTGCCACTGCTATATTGTCATAATTTGACTGCATTACTTGTGCTTATACACCATACATTGGTTGAATGAAATCGATATACTGATTTGCTTTTACAAGATTCATACTTTTATAAAGTATGTCTTCTTCATTCCTCAATCAATCCATATAAGGCACTAGTCACTGACCCTTTACATAGAAGATATAATTTGGTGTCTAAGTGTTCTTACAGATTTGCAATTAGAGCTCTCCCTTAGGAGGTGCAGACTCTCCAAAGCAGTTTGGAGAAGTGACTAAGGTGACAGTGGTCACTTTTTCTTACATTTGCTTATTGGTGACTAGGCCTGCTAGTTCATCTGGTAACACTCTGTAAAATATTTGTGTGTTTCCATTTTATATTGCTGCCCTCATTTCGTTCTCCAAATAATCCAGATCACTATTGCAGATTCGGATCACTCTAATCTCTGGAGATTTCTGGGCATCACACCCATTGAAACCCTCTGATCACAGCTTCCTCTCACAGGCAGCAACCTTCTCCATACACAGATCAGAAGATTCGGCTGTACAACTCTGATGCCATGTTAAATTTTCAGCACATGGTTAGCAGATCTGCACTCAAAACAAAACCTACAGCTTGGAATTTAAAACTGATTAAATCCCTATCAAACCAACGGAGAAAAGAGTTATAGATCTACAAATAAAGAAGACCAAAAAATGGAACAGCAAGCTAAATCTGCTGCAATCAATCACACATAACTGTCTATTCCATTGAAAAGCAAGATTACATCTGCAACTAGCTAAGCCACTGGATTAAAATTCAGACTCTCTAAACAAAACAGTGAAGCACTGTCTCTTTTATAGTACAATGAGTCTGGACTAATCCAATGAAGTGCCTCTCTTGAAGTTGTCAAACCTTAACACTAATGTGCCCTTATGCATGGATAAGTTTCCCAGGAATGGATTGCCCACTTAGGTGAAGTGGATGCAAGCAGTCATGCATCCTACTTACCTCGGGAACCGTGCCCTCTTGGAATATACAAACTCATGCAATGTGCCCTGGTCACATTCAGCTCTTTGTCCTCCAATGAATATCATGCATGTGCTTTCCTGCATTGGGATCCGAGCCTTCATAATCTGGAACATTCATGCACATCACCTCAGCTTACTAAAGAGAAATGTGCCCTCATTAATGTGCCTTCCTTATCAACAGAAAAACAGCTCAGCATAAGGATCTAGTCTGGAAGGGATCTTCTGATCACACTACCACTGAAGAGAACAACTTGGAGTAACAGGTAAAACTAATGGTATGCACATTCTTTTGGGTTATAATGACATATTTAGCTGGTCTACTGTCAGCCTTCAAAGATTGCTGGTCAAATGGAAGCTTGAAAAGTTGGGTATCGTGCACAATTGTGTTTCAGAAAAGCAAGGCGTTTACTGGCAACCTCATGCAATGCAGAACAGATCAGTACCAATTCTAGTGTTTGGTTGTACACTAGTGCTCAAACCAACAAAAAGGATACTATAAATTGGTAGAATCAGACATCATTTGCCACAATTTGAATTATTGTTTGTTAATGTTCGATGCATGACCGTATGTGAGTTGCAGTTGTAAGAGCGGTTATGAGACTCATGCTAATGGAGAAAAATATGTGATCCGTTAGACGGGTTAGACTAGTGCTGCAATTTTGCTTCCCAATAGCTAATTTTGATGACTAAATGTATATAAAACTTGTAGCACTTGATTAATTTCAACCCTTACAATCCCCAAAGAAAAGATGCTAGAGACCAGAAGCACTGGACAAGCACAGCACTAGGAGGGATATGGAATTACTATACATTGTAATCTGACAGTTGGTCTTATATAAATCTTATGGCAGCTAATTGATTGTCATTGCCAATTGGTACTCGGTAGGTTCATGCTCACAGAATGGATGCTATTTCTTTGAAGTATTATGTTGCTATGGCACAATAGGAGGGCCTGAAAGATGCCGACTGCAATTTTCTTCACAGTAATACTTGTTCTTACGATGTGTGTTTTCGTTGGAACTTTTTGTATGCTTAATTTTTTGCATGTGTATGGACGGGGACCACCCTAGAGGGTTTAGTATGATTGTTGTTACAGAATGTTATTTTCTACAGTTCCTTGGTGCATGCATAATCTTGTAGTGACCGTTATAGATGTTTATGATATTGGAGTATTAGTTCATATCTGATTGGTAATAATTAAAGAAAAATGACTTTCTATTTATGTTGGAGCTAAAGGCCTAAATAAGCCATTTGGTATTCAGGTTGTTGGATGTAAAGGATTCATTTAATGGTGAAGGAAAGCGTGTACTGTTTATGGTATTTGAATATGCAGATTCCGATCTTAAAAAACACATGGATGCACACCGTCAATGTAATACCAAGATGTCTCAAAGGACTATTCAGGTTTGATTTCAAGCCTACAGGCAACCTTATTTAGTTCTGGTCTCATAAAGTTCATAAATGATGAGAGACAGAATTGAAGTGATAGTTTTTCTCACATTTTATGTTGAGTGAGCGCAGAGCTATATGTACCAACTATGTAAGGGTATTGCCTTTTGTCATAGCCACGGGGTGCTCCACAGGTTCTCTCTTTAGTTCAATTTCAATTTCATCCTCTAGTTGTTCAACTTAGAAAATGCATGATTTTCTTATTCTACATGTACATGTGTCTGCTAGGGATTTGAAGCCACAGAATATTTTGGTAAACCAAAAAATGGGGTTGCTGAAAATTGCAGATTTTGGACTTGGAAGAGCTTTCACAGTTCCCATCAAGAGCTATACTTTTGAGGTGTTTTGCCTTTATGCAATTGTCTGCATATTTTTTATGATATAGTTGTAAAAAGTTGTATTACAAACATGAACATATACAAAAGTCTGTAGGTTGATGCCCTCCTTTTGCATAATGTGAGCCCTTGACCTATGCACTCTATGCTCCTCCATGTACATAGTCCAATATAAAATAGAACATATGTTTTAAGTTTATCAGTTACATTAAGCTGCAAGCATAAGAGAAGCAGGTGTTTGAACTCTCTGAACCTGTCATTTGCAGGTTGTTACTCTTTGGTACAGAGCTCCTGAAGTGCTGTTGGGTGCAAAGCGCTATTCTATGGCATTAGACATATGGTCTCTTGGTTGCATCTTTGGTATGATATTCAATTTGCAAATTTATATATCTAAAACTTGTTACAGTGTTTAATAGCGCACATTATTAAAGATTGTTTTTTGTTCCAGCTGAACTATGTAATCTGCAAGCACTTTTTCCCGGAGATTCTGAAATACAGCAGCTTATAAGCATATTCAGGTGAGAGCCCAAAGAGTGGCAGGCATTTCATCCCACGTCTATATAGAGCTCTCAAATATTCATATGATGATTTATGCTTGAAGGATTATCATGGAAATAGTTTTGGCCAATTAAAACTTCCTTTGTATTTGGGAGTTGGGACATAGACGACCATTTCTACTCAAAATAACATTTTTCCTCTGGTTTGTACATGCAAATGCATCTAGGTTGCTGGGAACTCCTAACGAACAACTATGGCCAGGAGTGACACAGCTTAGTGACTGGCTTGAATTTCCTCAATGGAGGCCTCAAGACCTTTCTAAATTCGTGTTCAGTTTGGATCCAAATGGTGTGGATCTTCTTTCTGTGAGTCTCAAGTGCCTTGGATAATCCATTTATTTATTCTCAATTTTGGTAAAAAATGGTTTTATCATCAAAACATACCATTTATATTTCCCTTTTGAATTTATCTTTGTTATATATATTATATATTAATGCCTTTAACACTTATGTATTCATTCCTAACAGATTTTGGGTTAAGTAGCTTTTGAAATTCTGCAGAATATTCATGATGTAAAAATAATAAATATTGCATGTGCAGAAAATGTTGCAGTATGATCCTGCAAAGAGAATCTCAGCCAAAGAAGCACTAGACCATCCGTACTTTGACAGTTTAGACAAATCCCAATTTTGACATCAGTTCTTGATGCATGGAGTTTATTGAAAGTGATTAAAAGCCATGCATCTAAATAGTCAGCATATGCACATAATAAAAGAGAACAATAGGCAACTTTCTGTACTATTCATGAAGTTTAATGGGAGAAAAGGCCTTTAAAATGTTTTCTGACATCTTGATTTCAGCACTGAATTGTGGCATTATAGATATTTCAGGGAAGTCCATAAAGTTGCATTTTTGCATCTCTTAAGGCTGTTTTTAGAAAATAGTCATTCCTATTAAAGGGTCATTCTTTAATTTTGGGTAACAGGATGTATAGGTCTATATGCATACAAGGTGAAATAATTGTAGTAAATTCATAATGTAAACAGTTATTTTTTATGGTTACTGAAGCTGTGGTCCTGCTAGCTATCCTTGAGATGATGGACAAAAAGTTTACCATAAGATTTCGTTTTTGTTAAGATTCTGGAATTGTTTAGTGGTCACTAGCTGGGGAGATGAGCCTTAATTCTGCTGCCATTGGTTGTAACTGTGAACAAGCATACATAGGGAGTTTTCTCCTTGTATTTCATATGTATCTTTCAAATCCCATTTGATCTAATGTTATCTGGTAATTTCCTTGCGTAAACTACTCTTTTGGTGATCTTATACGCACCAGTTTTGAGGGATATAAAAGTCAATAGGCTAAGGATGGAGTGTGTATATTGTTTCCATCTTAAACTGTTACTTTATGCTGTTCAATATTCCTATAAGTAGGAGAGGCTTTTGTCAAATTCAAATCAAGCATGTCCTCATCCAAAGTAAAGGTACATTTCAGAGAATCTTAAGGCCTCGCCCAAGTTGTAAGAACTTTTGGTTGCCATAAGATATCATTCTCGACTCTAGAGTGATTTAAGGTTTGAATACATAGAAAACGATTTTCATTAACTTATGAAATTATCAACACCTTGGTAAATGCTTTTTAAAAGAAATAATTCAAACAACTACAGAGGGTTTTGTTACGCTGCACCTGTACCCAACGCACCTTCAGGTGTACCTCAAGGAGAGGGCCAATTTTTCGACCAAGAGGGGTGTTATCGAGCAATGGTGGTCATGGCTGGGCCCTTTGGTCATCCTTTAGGGGTAATATGGCTTAATGGCACTATTGACTGCCCTTTATTGGGGTTATTTAACCTTGGGGTTGGTGTCCAGGGCCCCTAAGGGTTGACCACTGGGTCACATGGATTCATGTCCTGTTTATCTGCTTTGGTGGCCTTTGTTTTAGCTGTGAGACATTTGTTTCCCTTCACAGCCACTTATGACACCCTCTTGGCCCTTCAGTCAGCGAGTTCCTGCTCTCCCTGGCCTTATCTCCTCAGAGGAAGACATCCTCCATGCCAGGCTGTTTTCATGCTTTGAGGAGGGTGTTGAAGGATTTGACAACATTCTAGGGGTTAGATGGAGTATAATGCCCTCCCTCCAACTCACTCAAGCGTTTTATTCGGAGTGATTCACTTATTTGAGCATTTTTTGACACCCGGGGATACAAATACCCCAGGTAGTCTACCTTAGGTTATATTTTATTATTATTTTTCTTTTAATTTTATGTTGATATTTTATATTTTCAAATTGACTTATTTTAAGGCATATAGGCCTGTATATTTTAAAAAGTGAGTGTGAGATCATATAAATATATCTCCTCACTTTCATTTTAAAGACAAGACTCATGGGATAAAACACTATGTTACTTTTCTACCCTTCTAGGGCTCTTTGGATGTGATGCACACCTCTTGAGGAAGGAATCTTTCTGGGTTTGATGATCATTGCTTGGAGTTTCTTTGGTTCAACGCTCTTGCTAAGGTGATGCTATATTTGTTTGCTTAACACATGCACAAGGAGTTATCTAGGGTTTGCATCTTGATCTCTCTTTGCTACTTGTTGATGAATGATGTGTGTTTATGGATTGAATGATAGCTGTTAGGGTTACATTTTGTGGCTAAATCTTTGCCAACTTTAGGCACCTTGGTTGTGGAAGTACATCCGTTTAGGAGTACTTCTAGGTTTAGAACTTTAGGGCTCTAGGGGTTAGTTGTAAACCTAGGTTAATCTTCTCTAGAGGCTAGTTTTTCACTCCGTAGATGTCCTAGGTTATGGTAGGATTGTGCTAGGGTTTTGTTCCCTATGCCTCAAACCTCCATCTTTTCCGAAATCTATTCAATAGGGTTAGATAGCTTGCATTTGCGTGTGTAAATTTGCATTCTCATGGTAAAATTTGGGTTATAATTAGGTCTGCATTTTTTTGTTGAAAACCCTAAAAATCATTTTTTTTTGCATTTTTTGGTCTCTCGAAAATTTTGGCCTTCTTCACTAAAAAATCAGCCTAGCCTCTAAATCCCTAAAAAACCTAAGGTGGAATTATAGGAAACCCTAAAAATACCAAAATTGCAAAATTCTCAAAATCAGCCCTAAAAAGCCCTAAAACAGTCCTAAAATCAGACCTAACTACCCTAGCAGCACTTTGACTGCTTCCCAAAACTCAAACCTGCTACTAGCACCAATGACCCTTCTTCTCCTTCACTGCTTTCCAAGCATCCCTTCCTTAACCCTACAGGGCTGCCCTTCATAGTGGCAACCCTCTCCATTGTTGATGTACCTTCCTCTTGTCTTACACAATGACATAACTAAGAGTTAGTTCCACATAAAATGTTAGCTAAATAGGCATAAAAGTAGATCCAAAGTGTTGTATGAATCTATGGTTTACATGTGTGACTGATGCCATTCATCACTGTTGTCATGACATGCTGCACTTACACCTACAATCTGCAAATAACCATGCACATACGCACATACGCATTTACTCACTTTATTGTTAGCAAGTCAATACAAAATTGGTTAAGTGCATGTATTTGTATACAATATGAAATCTTGTAAACTTACTAACATTGCTATAATGCTTGAATAAATAACTGAATGCTTACATGTTGTATTGAAATGATGTCACAACTATTTAATTCATGCTCTTACTGTTGTACTTATGTTTTTGGGCTATGATAAATGCTTATACTTGATCAATAATTGCACTTATGTTTTGTTGGTTACATTGTGGAATACGTCTAACATTTGTGAGGATATATCGTTGCTATAAAAACTATACAAAACATACAACCCTTTATTCACCTTTTAGATTCCATTAGGCACTGATCACTAACAACCTCGAAAGAGAACATTTTGGTGTTTAGTGTCCTTACAGGGTTAGAATAGGGCTCTCCCCTAGGAGGCTTAGGCTTCCAAAGCAGTTGGGAGAAGTTGACTAAGGTGACAGTGGTCACTTCATCCTCACATGCTTACTGGTGGCTTGGATTGCCATTTCAATCGGTAACAGGTTCAAAGAAAATTTTGACCATTATCCAACGACACCATTGATCTTTTCCTTTTCATAAATAACCTAGCTGCTACCCCATCTTTTTAATTTAGTGGGCATACCTTTGTATATTGTAGACATAAACAAATTAGACAAATTGTTACAACTATTGCTAGATTAAAACATCATAGCGTGTAGTTATGTCATTGAATTTGATGTCAAAATCAGAGAAAATTGCTACAACTATTGCTAGATTAAAACGCTGATTAGAACATGTAGTTATACCATTAAATTTTGTTTTGGAAATCCCTAAGTAGAGCATGGTGCATGAACATGCTCATGATTGATCATGGTTAGACATGCTAGAAAATTAAATATGCAATAGACCCCTTCCAAAGGTAGCAACATGTATCATGAGCATGGGTATGATCATGATTATTTATGGTTGCACATGGCAAATCAAGTAAATACACATGAGAGCATGGTACATGCTCATGATTGTTCTTGGTGGCGCATGTTAGAGAAAATAAATAGACAAGAGCCCCCTTCTTAAGGAAGCGTAACAAGAAAAGGGGGATTGAGGGAAGAACAAGTCAGTAGTATCTTGGAGGGGGGACTTGAGAGATCACATCAAAAGAAACCAAGTTGATATAGGAGAGTGCAAAGGGTTACCCTCTAATATATTATAGTTAGTGCAAGTTTTTGTTTGCTTTTGTTGGGATTTTGTGAGAGGTAGAAACAATTGTTTTAATAGAAATGCAATGTTGTCCTTGAGATGCTTGTGAGGACATGTATTAGTGGGTAATATGTCCAAATTGGCAAGGGTTCATTGTTGAAGAAATGTAAGATATATGCATGAACTTGTAAAATCATTTGGGGTTATTAACCTAGCTATTACAAAGTATAATTTGGAAGGATACAATTCTCCATGATGTCCTTTTTGAACCAAAAAGTAAAGCTATTTTTAGTACTATATTTAAAGAGAAAAATGGTCTAGAAAATGTTATAATTTGAGGGTCAAGGTTATGTGGAACAATGGGATTTTCTTGCATATATGGACTACCAAAGTTCTATCTTAATCCTTTGGCCCTATGAAAGCACATATATGGTTTGAAATGCCTTGTATTATCGAGGAATTCGAGGGTTAAGAATTCATGACAATGAGAGGTTTAATTTTTAAGTAGCTAAATGTAAACACTCATTAATGAGAACCATTCCAACATCAATATGCTAGATATATTTGTTAATTAAGTTTCTTAATGATGTAAAAGAAAAATGTTCGACTGGCTAAATATGCAGTGAAGATTAAGGAACCAACAACAGTTGAGGATCACAAAGTTGGTTATTTGTTTAGGCATTCATCGCAACTAATAGATGTTGGTCCCAACCAAAACACTTCAAAAGACAATATGCATATAAGGCAAGTAGAGCCAAGGAGATATTTTAGGGAAAGTAGTCAAGGCAGGCTTTAAGATCACATCAAAATGAGAGCTTTAAAAATATGTAGAAAAACTAAGTATGTGCTAAAGAGATTGTAGCTTTAGAGCAATACATATGCATGGACCTGTATACTTTGGTTGGGGCTACTAACCTAGTTAGAAAAAATATAATTTGGAAGGAGAAAATGCACCATGATGTCCTCTTTGAACCAAATAGTAATTATTTTTTAATAATCCTATTAAAGATAAAGACCTAAAAAATATATAATGAGGGTCATGGTTCTTTAGGAACAATGGGCTCTTCTAACACAAATGGACACCAATATTCTATCTTAGATCACCAGGTCCATTGAAATCATTTGTATGGATTATAATATTGTATCATCCCAAGGAATCCAAGTTTTAAGAAATCATCACAATGACAAGTTCAATTTTTAATTAATTAAAGGTAAACACAAAATAACCAATCTAGTAGTAATATGTTAGATAAATCTATCAACAGTGTTCTCAACAATGTAGAGAAAAATGTTAGATTGGAGAAACACGTGGAGATCAAGAACTAACTATAGCTGAGGATCCTAAAGTAAGTGAAATGTTTAGGCAATCATTTGCCAACTAATAAAGGTTGTTAACCAAAACACTTCTAAAGATAGGCATATAAAGGAAGTAAAGCAAGGGAGGGATTTTGCAGGCAAAGTAGTATAACCTAGGTGAATCAATAAGCCCATATCAAATTTCTAAAACCAATTAAAGTCTTCAAGTGGTTGTTATTGCAAATAGTGGGACATGCCAAGCTAAAGATATGGCTAGTTCTTTAGATCTTATGTGTATTGGAATCTTAAGAATCCTTGTTTGGATTTCCAATGGGTGTCAATATACCCATTGATTTGTAAATAATAAAAAGTCAACCAACATTTAAGTTAGTGTTTTATATCTAAATTTGAATTGAACGTAGTCATCTTTTATTTCTTTAAAATAAGGAAAAAATGGTCATTTTTATTCAATGAGAAAAGAAATCACTCTTTATGTGCTAAAACACTTTCAAGATAGAAAGTAAAGAGCATTTAGACTCCCTATCTAGACCAAATAACTTATCACTATCAAAACAAAATCTTTGTTTGTTTCAAACTTATGTAGTGCAAAAAAAGGTGTTTCCTCCATACACATGAGAAATGTCAAGCAAAACAATTTACAAACAATGTAGAGAACATAATCAATGTTGTATACATCGCATCAATATCCTTATCCACATAACAAACATACAAACTATGTCTAAAACATTTTCAAATAGAAGATAGGGAAATAGTGATCCACGTAAGATACAAACATCTTCCAAAAATGAAAAAATCTCTATCTTCATACAACATCTCACTCTCTACCACATGATGACCACCTTCTTTAGAGAGTCTATCAAAATTTGTGTTGTTGTCTATACACATGTTTGAAGGATATTGTGAACCTGCTTGCTATAAACTTGAATTGATCATCCACTTTTTTTAAAGTGGATATTCAACCATTGGCTAGTACCATTCATCCATTTGATCATCAATTTTTAATTTCCAAAAAATTTAATAAACCTAACCCTTTTATCCATTGCTATATTTAGTAATAATCTCAAGGCTATTAACTCTACAAATTGGTTGAACCAACCACAAGGGTTGCCTTCATATTGAATGAGTTTTTGAAAGGAAAATGATACAACCAACACTACTTTTAACTTGAATCTCTTGACTAAAACCATAAAAAATGCATGCCTTGTTTATAACTAGCATAGATCCATCTTAAACTTGGATCTATTAAACACCGAGAGGGATCCAATTTCTTGAGGTGTACTTTTTTTTGTTGTACATGTCCAAACAAAATTTATGAAATTTGATACCTCTTCATGTTTCATAGATTTTTTATGAGTCGACATAGATTTTTTATAATTATTTTTTATTTGGTTTCAACATGGTTTTTTTAATTACTTTTTATATTGGTAATATTACATAACGTTATGTTACGTTACTTTATGTGACAACATCTCCCCATATTGAGCTATAGACCACCTCGCTACTTGGTGCAATCACCTCTATTCATTGTCATTTAGGCTTCTATGGCATTGTAATCTTATATGCTAAAGCTAAGTCACTTACTTGGAAAACCACTTTAAAAGATGGAAGCTATTTCTCTTCAAAAAGTATTTGGTTCCTCACTCACCATAGTCCATAACATGTTAGGTAAGGAAATAATGTCCATTATTTTAACTTCTATTTTCTACATGTAATGTACCCTTACGTTACTAGACTAAAAAAATTACACGATTTTTTTGTATACCACGATAGATATATATATACTAAAAAAATTACATGATTTTTGATTTTTTTTGTATACCACGATAGATAGATATATATAAGACTGCTTATAGCATACACAATTCTGCTTGCTACCACAAAAGCTATGTTTCAGTAGCAACCCATTCAAAACCAAGACCAGAAGCGATGTCAAAAATTAGAGAATTTGGTAGCAATTCACCTAGAAGAAAGAAAACAGGGGCGCTACTAAATCTTAGGGTGTTTTGTAGCGACCCATCCAAGATTTCAAACAACCTAGTCATAAAGAATGTTTATTACACAAGGATCCATGACTTTGTCAACACACAAATTTGCATCCAATAATATTGATACTAAGGCTTTATGTACACCATAAACTTGAATTAACTTTCATATTACAAACAAGATCAATACTATAAGTATTACTGCTACACCTAGATATAATCAACTCTTGAGTGCAAGTATTTTCAATTTCAAATTAAGTCATAAAATAATAATTATTTGGTTATTAACCAAGCTGAATGGTTTCAATATCACTGTAATCTCAATACATACATATATATTTCGGATACTATTCAAAACAAAAGGTATAGGGTTGCACCATGTTGGGCAAAATATGCACTATTTAATTCAACACTTAATTGTCAACCCGGGAAGGGAGTTTGTGAGATGCAAACACAATATGTGCAGGATTTGAAGGCTTGAACTAACGTAAGATGACTAAATATGTAGATGCGNACATGCATGACTATCATGAGTTAAATGCAAGAATTTAATCTATCTATAAAAACAGAAAATTAACTAAGAACTTGAAAAGTAACTGTAAATTCAAATCTAATTTAATGTTATATTAATCTATTCTATAAAAGTAGGAAACAGATTAATAAGTCTAATGCTATGCTAATCTATTCTATGAAATGAAATTGCAATGACTAATATAGTAAAGCGATCACTTGGTCTGAAAGCAATCTAATGTAATGAAAGTAAATTTAACTATTCAAAATGGGAAACAAATCAACTAAACTATTCCAGGAATGCATGAACTATATGCTTATGCAGGGATGAGAATTAACCATACGATTAATTATGAAAGCAAATACTGAAATTAATTACGAAAGCAAATACTAAAATTAATTACTATAAAACATGAAATTATGCTACAAGTGAAAAGATCGACTAATCTTATCTATTCCATGAGCAAAACTATCCTATACTTTCAAAAGAGCAAACTAACCAACTATCTTACTCTGGCTAACAAACTTATGCAATCGTAAAAAACAAATTAAAACACTAATCTAAGGACCAAGTGTAATCAAATACTTTGCGAGGAATCATAAACTAATGTAAAGAAACTAATTTAACAAATTTAACTTGATCAACAACTAATCTATGAATTTAAAAAGTAAACTTATATCAAACTAAGATATGAGAACTTTCAAGATGAAACTTAGAAATACTAAAAACTAATGCATCTAATATGAAGGAAAAAAAAGAGAACAATCTAAACCAACCTTTATTCCTAATGCTCAAAATCTATCGTGCAAAATTTATTAATTTATACAAGCATAAAACTAAATTAAAGTTAAAGATAAAAATAGAGGAGACTAAACTAAGCCCAAAATAAAATAAATTAGACTAATGCAAATAATAGGATTCACACTAAAAATAAAACTAAACTAAACTAAAAGAATTTCATAAACTAAACTAAAATGAAACTAAACTAATTAATGGAAATAAACTTGATTAATTAAAATAACCTAAAGCAAGTTTATCATGAAATAACCCTCTATTCATGGTGTCACTCATTCAACAACACATTAAGCAATTTAATAACAAAATATAGATGATATATACAAAATTCAAAATTCAAAATACAAAATACACATTAAATACAAAAGATAATATAGTTATATAAATTCTCTCTTGCATAAAATAAATTTAATTATAAAGAAACATTTTAACCCACATTAACAAATAATTATAAAGCAATTCAAATTATTAATATGATACAAAATTAACATATCAAAGAAGAAAACATGTATTCTCATTTATATTCTGAATTTCATCATAACTAAAACTGAAGTAATTAATCTTATGCATTAATATAAAACTGAATATGAAATGTTGAATATGGATTCAAATCCCCACTAACTACAAAACACAGTAAAATGATGGAAAATTAACCTATACACTAGCTAATTATTTCTACACAAAACGTAATATTAGAAATTCTAGAAATGAATGAAAATTCTGTAAAATTATATCTAAATTCGAAGTAAAGGCTGGAAGACAAACTAGATGAAGGTGCGAACAAAAGGCTAAAAAACAATCTGCACAGAGGGACGAACAGAAGGCTGAAAAATAGTTCACACAGAGAGACAAATAGAAGGCTGAAAAGACAGTCTGCACAGAGGGACGAATGGTCGACCGTATGGAAAAATTGCATTAAAACTCAGGAAAATTACAGTTTATCTACAGCAAAAATCATCTACAGGAAAACTAAATATATGTACATAAAAACAAAATTATTTATCTTGCAAAAACAAAAGATAAATGCTGAATATGTACAAATGAAACCTCCGGTTGTTGAGGGGCCCTTCTCAGCAATCAGAGGCTAGTTTACGTCAATGAATTACTTCACAGAAGACTGAAACATGCATACACAGCTGAACATAGAGTTTTATTAGATCTTAGCAGAATTTTATAGAGTTTTTACACCTCCTCGGCTACTAGCTTGGAGGCTGATATATATAGTGTTTTAGAAGGGTGAGCAGGTCGACCCTTTCAGTGGTCGATCGCTCCTAAAATAGCCAACTGTTATTAAAAACAAATAATTAAATGCCAACACAGAGCATTTCTCCTTCTTCTAAGCGCATTGGTCCTCCATTTGCGCATGATGTGGCACGGTGTAATATGCTTGCTCCTTAATCGTGAATGGTTCTTCTCCAATGTGCATGATGGCTGTGTGTTGGGCAACGAGGAGTACACATGGGTGAGAGCTCATTCATCAGCGTGAACATATCTCCTCAGCGTGAATGGTGGCAACGTGTTGAACAGAGGAGAGCACACGATGGAAAGTCTCTAGAACGAGAGCTCCTTCGTCGGTTGAATGCGTGGACTGGTGGTCGAGGTGTTGAGCAGAGGAACGTGACAACAATCCTTCTAGAATGGGAGCCTCTTCGTTATTCAAGCGCGTGGATAAAAAACAATCTGCAGAGTGTTCCAATGTTTAAATGCCTAAAATCTCGGTCATCAAAAACACGTTGCTTAATTAATGAGCCAAGTGGTGAGCTACGTCATAAGCTGAACAGTAAGCTGGGTATGCTTATAATTTAATTGTTGGGTGCCATGTTTAAATAATGGCTGGTTTTATTGGATGGGAGCTAGATTCCATCTTTTTTGGGTGCGCTCATCTTCTTCATGACAGAAGTTCATCCTTGACGCCCTGCAAGTATTATTTACGGAAGTTCATCCTTGACGACCTGCAAGTATTATTTACGGCCTGCATAAAACATACGATCTGTTAAAAACGTGAAATGGTAATATATATATATATATATATATATGAAACATGAAGTCTTTTAAAAAAAAATGGTTATGAACTCACTTTTAAAATGATTTAAGCACGTGACATGTGGTTCTTAATAATTTTATTACAATCCACTTTATGGGTGGTTCTAATATTAAATTCCTATTTTATATTTTCTTTATTAATTCTTATCTTTTAATTAAATTTATTTAATTTCCATTTTTAGTAATTTTTAATTTTCTTTCTTATTTAATTTTAAACCAATGCTCAAAGTTCATCATTACTCATGGTTTTCGCATGTGGAGGTATTCACGGGACCGGGGAATAAAATGCTAGGATAAAAGAACCCAAGAACCTAATAAGAAACATGCCATTAAACCTAGTGATGAACTTTGAAAGAAGGGGCTAAATGGTGTGCCAAAATGCGCACTAAATGCAATAACACATCAAAAATGATGAATTAAGCTTCTTTTACATTTATTGGTTATAATTGATGAAAACATAGTAAAAGATAGACAAATTAAAGATAGATGTATTAGATTTTGGTAAATATGCCGAGAAATTATTGTAAATAAGCCCAACACACCCTATATCCACTCATCATATATATCTCAAGATCAATCCACAAGTATATTATATATATGCAAATACTAATCAATCCAATATATTTTATATATGCAATTACCAATCAATGTAACACGTAATCTAAATGCAAATACCACTATGATTTCAACCCATGGTATGTGTGACATACACCAATCAATTCAATGCATATGCAAATACCATTCAAATTCATTATATAAATGCAAATACTAATCAATCCAATATATTTTATATATGCAATTACCAATCAATGTAACACATAATCTAAATGCAAATACCACTTTGATTTCAACCCATGGTATTTGTGACGCATACACCAATCAATTCAATGCATATGCAAATACCACTCAAACTCTAGCCCATAGTATTTGTATGCAACCCAATGCAAATACCATTCAATTCCAACCCATTGTATTTATATGCAACCAAATCAATTTCATCCCATAGTATTTATATACATCCCAATGCAAATACCATTCAATGTAATGCATAGTAAATATATCATTACCCATGCACCTAATACACATATGTAATACAATTTACCAAACAAAAACCCTCAGGGCATCAATCTACCAAAAAAAGGTGTATGCTCCCTCCCAACACAGACTAAGGTGTATATATATATATATAATGGCAACATAATTATAATCCTCAGTGAAAATGCGTTATACATATACCAATTGTTAGGCCATTTCCATGAAGCATCTTCCTTACATCTAAATAGAATTACAACGAAAATGCAACGTTATGATGCTATACCTTTATTATCCATGACTTTGGTTAATTATGTAATGTAATTGCAAACTTTAGTTAAAACATTTTATAGAGCACTTCATGTGCAGGCTTAGATATTAATTTACTCCACCAAATATATCAATAGTCCATTTTATTCCAGGTACTTCGTTAAAACATTTTATAGAATGCTTCATATACAAGCTTAGATATTAATTTACTCCACCAAACATATCAATAATCCATTTGATTCTAGGTACAGGGGAACTATAGTGAATTACAAAGTATTACATTTTGATGCCAAGCATAGTTATTTAGTAACCTAGGTGGTGATAGCAGCCTTCCTTCAAACACACTTCATATTTGAATCTTCAAATAGTTTTTCTCAAAACCAATCAAGCACAATTTTCTTTTGTATTTAGACTTAAAATATTATTGAAGATTGTAATTCCAAGCATTTCCTTTTTATTTATATTAAACTATTATGGCTTTAACAACTAAGATAAATGCCTATAGGCATCATAACAATGAGGCACTTTGTAATTTAAAACTACTGTAGCATTTTACAACCATACCAACTAAACTTTCATAAATTGTGTTACAAAACAATATTCTATTTTTTTAAAGAAGTTAATTACCCAAAATTTATTTATGTATATTATTATAAATGTAACCACTTGGACATTCACATAATCGGCAAGGTTAAATAAGATTTCATAACATGTTTTATATATGAAACAATTAAATTCAATCCCTAATTAAATTTCGAGGAGTTTCCAAAGCACACTAAAGTTGTCATAGAGTTCTTTAGTGGAATACTTCCTTGTATATATATGGAATGGTGCAACTAGCTACATAAGGGGATTTCTCCTCCCATCCATAGGTACACTCGACTCCAATTCTCTCAACCTAGCTACCACCCTCGAGCTACAACCAAGTCATTCACCAGGAGCACTCTTGATTATAGCTAAAATTCAATTGGGCACTCACCCATTACCACACAAACAACATATTTTCAAGGGTTAAACATGAACATGGATATAAACAACTCATTATTAAACATTTCAGTCATTCTCTCAACATCCAATCATCAATTACAACCATGGATTAACCTATGACAAGCAACATGACATCAATGCAAGAATTTATGTTGAGGAATTCCAACACCATCCCCCATTCCCTTGGTCACTGCTCCATAGGAAATGACACCTTTCCTCTACCATTAATGAGCAGAATGGTGTGTTGTGGCAATTTCAAGTTTCTTGGTTTTCTTTGCAACTCGTACTATCCTCAATTCCTCAGAGCCTAATTTTCCAAACCTGTATGGTGTTTAAAAATTATTGTGGTGGAATGAACATTCTCCATCCCTCCACTCACTTTTGTTTGCATGGGATTTAGTATCCATGTGGGTTCTCCCCCAAGAGACCACAACTTAAGTACATAAATATATTTTTAATTCCTCCACGATTTAAACAAGGGTTAATTAATATAAACATGGTTTAAAACTTAAGTTCTTCCAAAAGTAATTTCTTTCGATTTTTAATTGAGTCAAGGCTATGAATTACCCCATGGAAATTCCTCACAACCCCCTTACTCTCATTGGTGAATGACTTGGTTCCCTTACTCTTTTAGCGTACCTCTTCATATGGAGCCAACTACATATATCTTTAATAAACATAATTTTTTTATGTACATGTCACATGTTTCGACCCTCGGGCCATTTAGCTTCATATTTACATCATGTCCAATTAAATGCAGGGGTTTGAAACTAGGGGTATTACATTCCCCTGCTCCTTAGCTTAACATTGTCCTCAGTGATCATATGTAAACCAAAACATGCAACAATTTACATTGAAAAATTTGAAATCACAGTAGAGTTCTTGCATTTCAGCTTGCAAGTTGTTTCTTCAAAGTAAATCTAGGTTAGTTCGACTTTCTCCCACTCTTTAGCTTAGCTAAGGAAACAATATCCAACTTCCAATTGAGATTTACCTGAATAATAAACAACCATGAACTCATTAGTTCAACATACTATAAATTAGATCATCCCATTCGAGAAATGATCAATTGTGACATTCCCTTGCTTGAAACACTTTCATATACACCACACAATTTTGAGCTTACTCAACTCATGCATACAGATGAATTCTAGCGCTATCTTCATCTCTTCTTATAGATATTCAACTATTTCAACTTATATTACTATTTCAAACAAAATAATACAATAATTTTCAGTGGTACATGCATTCAAACAACTTTTTGTTTTTGGAAAGTAAACATAATTAAAGATATAAGGGTAAGAATTCCCCCTCTTTTATTGAAACCATTCGGAGCTCCACCATGCCCATGGATTGCTTTTTGCTCCTTGGTCTCTTTCTCTTTTCTTTGATATTGAGGAAAACACATCCCCAAATGCATAATTGCAAGATCTCCTGGTTGAAAGCACTTTCCTAGACAAAGACTATTGTTCAAGAAAAGTATGCCTATTGGACTAGATCTCCCAACTACATACAGACTGGGCCTTTCCACAGGAAAAGTATAACTGCTAGACTAGATCTCCCACCTATATCCAGAACAGGCCTTTCCAATTTAATTGGTACTCTCTTGGGAAAATCCACCTAGTCAAAAGAAAATCTACCACCTAATTTGGGCCAACCAAGAGAAATCTTGTCTTCAACATGCAAGAGCTTGTCTTACATCATCTTTGTCTTCAATTAGAGGAAAACACATACTCAACGCAAGTTCTTGACTTGCATAGTTTTTGTCTTAAATATGAATGCACCAACTTGCATACATATACATGATGATCACACAATATCTAGTAAAGCTCATCAGTATCATGATTAAAAAATCGTAACATACATTTAACAAAATGCATTAACATGGCATTGAACCATTTTACTTCTTAACACTTGGTAGACAATTTGATTGCCTTCCTCTCCACCTGGACACAACACCAAGAATGTGTCCATCCCGTTTATGGTGCTATTAGTGCTAGCAGAAAGGTTGCACTCGAATGATTTCTAGGTTAAGAGAGTTAAGAGTTCTTCAACCTCTAAATTTTCTTAATATAAATATTTTTAATAAAAAAATTCAAAAATTTATAAGGAGTTTTGAGTAAGGGGTTCATTTTTTTTACCCAAAACAAATTTCCAATTCCTTTTCACATCCTAAATTCTTCTAGTGCAACCATTGATCAACTAGGCAGGCACCATGACATCAATCAGATGCCATGATTTACACATGGCTCTTCCGATGCTTTCAAGAGAATTATAATATTGCATTCTCATTCTCTGCTAAAGAATGTAATATTGCAGTCTCATTCTTTGCATAACTTTTCAACTTTCATATTATATGAATACCATAATTCATATCTAATGACTTCAATTAACAATCATTAACAAATATAACCGACTAACAACAATTATCAATTCTAA
>LPNX010905393.1:416235-517786 GCA_001517045.1 Pseudotsuga menziesii | reverse complement strand
ATTCAAGCCTCAATCTATCCAATAATTTTAATTAATAGTCCATAATGGCCATCTACCATCAGACTCAAACACAAATTAAGCACAAGCTTCAAATAATCACTGAGAGAGAGAGAGAGAGAGAGAGAGCGAGAGAGAGAGAGATTGGGAATCACACCAATGGTCATCATAGAACAACATTTCATTAATACATATTCATAATACCATTCTTCTACAGATGGATTCAAGCCTCAATCTATCCAATAATTTTAATTAATAGTCCATAATGGCCATCTACCATCAGACTCAAACACAAATTAAGCACAAGCTTCAAATAATCACTGAGAGAGAGAGAGAGAGAGAGAGAGCGAGAGAGAGAGAGATTGGGAATCACACCAATGGTCATCATAGAACAACATTTCATTAATACATATTCATAATACCATTCTTCTACAGATGGATTCAAGCCTCAATCTATCCAATAATTTTAATTAATAGTCCATAATGGCCATCTACCATCAGACTCAAACACAAATTAAGCACAAGCTTCAAATAATCACTGAGAGAGAGAGAGAGAGAGAGAGAGCGAGAGAGAGAGAGATTGGGAATCACACCAATGGTCATCATAGAACAACATTTCATTAATACATATTCATAATACCATTCTTCTACAGATGGATTCAAGCCTCAATCTATCCAATAATTTTAATTAATAGTCCATAATGGCCATCTACCATCAGACTCAAACACAAATTAAGCACAAGCTTCAAATAATCACTGAGAAATCAAACACAAGCCAAGGACAAGCCACATACTGTCACCGAGGACTAAAACACATGCCATGAAAATGCCACAACAAATCATCAATCAGTCAAATACAAGTTAAACCTATCCTCTGCTAGGATTTACAGGTTACAAGAATGAGTTAAGAAACCAGATTTTCTGAACTAGCAGGCACCTTAGAGTCTTATCCAGTCTAACCCTCCTCAATACCTACCTCACACAACACCAAGGAGGTACCCTTTCTCTGCACCATCAGTCCCTCAGGTGTTACCCCCTCCAGGTTCTCCTCAGTGTGAGTAGGAGATATTAGTCCAAACCTCGTTACCTTCTTAAGAGGTATAAACATACTAGGTTTACTACTAGCTTATCCTAAACTCCGCTCTTATCAATCAACACAAGTCCATTGGTCACGATATACTTAAAATGAAAAGAACCACCTTGTCATATGGATACGCATACACCATTCTTCATTCAACATACCATTCGATTTAGTAATCCATACACAACGAAATTAGAAAATTTATCTAGAGATACCACTCCAATTGCATAGAGTACTTTGCACCCATATTTAGCAGAGCCAGAAGGAATACTACGATGGTATTATCATAATTTAACAAGGATCAACTAGAAAGAATGCTCAAAAAAGAACACACTACTCATCAACCTATGCTAAATATAATAACATGGACATAATTTTAACAAAAATTTAAATAACAAGCAACGCGTGCATAAACAATCATTACATTTTCCAACACAAGTTGGACCTATTGCATGTTGATGTTCTACATGGTTCCAACATCGAGAAAACATTATACAAACCATTCTCCCAGATGCTAGTTCCCAACCTAGATAGAGAATGGACCCTTTTTATCCCTAATTAGTCATATGTATTGACTGTGTGTATTGAGGCTTAGATGCTTAGCCTTTATCTAGTCATGTGCATTGACTATGAGTGTCTAAAGGCTAGAGGTCACAATGCATACTCTATGTGGGAGTGCTCCGTAAGGGGAGTGACATATTCTAGTAGAGTGAGTTAACTTGTCTATTTGATAAGGGATTTCACCCATGTGATATAGACAAAGTCTAATCTAATGTTGTATTTGACATTGGATCTAAGAGGTCTCTGATACTTGTTAAAGTATGGTCAAATCAACATTAGAGCTCTATAGAATAATTTGATCATTATGTGAGGAGTTAGATATTAACGAGGAGAAATTTTCTATGATGAAGAAATAATTAAAGAAGTCAAGACAATCCATTGAATAAGCCCTAGAGAAAGTGGAAGGCAAGGAAGGAAAAAATACCGCAGTAAAAGGGGGAACTTGGCCCTATAAGACAAAAGTACAAGTCGACCTCAAGAGAGAAAATCAATTCAATTGAAGAATATAAATAGAGTGTGATCAAATTTCATTTGACACATTCACATCACATATTCTTCACTCCACAAGTTCACAACTCCAAGGAATGCCTAGAAAAAAGGCATGGAATATAATTCTTGGGGCTCTCTTATTCTCCTACTCTCTTGGAAGATTATCTACTCCTTTTAGGGTTTCTTGTAGAGGAGGGAGAACCTCTCTTGTGCTAGGGATCAACTTCATATTTGGTATTGTACTTGAATTGGATTTATTTCTTATGAGAAATGTTTGTTGGGTTTTCTCTCGTTTGAGTTTCTCAAGGTAAAATCTTTGTGTCTCTTGTGCATGGTTATCTTTCAATGATCTTTGTTTTATTTTTCCCTGCAAGTAAATATTTATATGCAATGAAATTGTGGGATGGAATAAATTATTTAAGTGTTATTGTGAAAAAATAATAAAGGATTGAAAATTGGATTAAATTTAACATGGTATCAGAGTAGTTCTGAATAGATGCCATTGCCAGACACTATTTGTGCCCTAATATGGAAACTAGTGATTCCAAGTTTAGATACTTGTCTCCATATTTTGGACTTGAAAATATCATAGTGGAACTCTCCCTAGGAGGGTGCACTTATCTGAAGAATCAGATCTCAGTTTTGTGAATTTTCAATTTTGACCTGATTTCTACCGGGTTCAAGAACTAAGGCTTCCAGTTTTAAGCGTTTATGACCACAGATTGGGTTTGATCTTAGAATCTTTGAATTTTCCAATGGAGGGAACATTTAACAGTGGAGGCCAATTTTATCTTTTCCAAACTTCATTTTTGACCTAGCTCCTGCTAGGGTTTCTAGGCCAAATTTCTAGATTTTGGCAAAATGGTGTCTATAATGGAAGACAGGTTGGATGATGTTTAAATTGTAGATAAAATCCAGTATTCTTTTGTCTATGATCTTAATGGTACTATTTTAGATATCAATTATATCTCTAGGTACATGACAACCCAAGATAAGAAGAAAGGAAAATGAAGTAGAAGAAAGTTTAAGAAGAAGAGAGATTCAAGAGAAGAATCAACCCCAGTTCAAGATCGAAAGGATATTTCAAAATTAAGTTGATATAAGTGTCAAAATATTGTTCATTATGCTTTCCAATGTTCTTAGAAGAAAATACAAGTAATAAATGGTGAGAAGAAGGAAAATAGGAGATCAAGTCCAAAACAAAAAAATAAGGATATTTTAAAAATTAAATGTTTTAAGTGTCTTACAGTTGGTCACTTTGCTTATCAGTGTCCTCAAAAGAAGAGGAAAGAAAGGAAACATGCAACTATATTGAAGAGCTTCCACCTTAGAATAAAATAAGACATATTTGATGAAGATTGAAAAGAGTACTTCTAAGTATTCCAAAAGCTTCAGTTAGAACATGAAGGTATTTGCAAAGAATACCGAGGGATCTTTGTCCAAGCAATCCAAGGGGATCTTGGATCTAGTACATTCAGACACATGCAGACCGATAACAATGACATTCTTGGATTTCTCCTTGTCCTATGTATGTTTTTCTCCAAGAGACATGGACACCTAAGATGAAAACTTCTGCAAGTTCTAAGAAGTTCAACACTTGATGAAAAAAATGATTAAGCCTTCAGATCAGATGATGGAGAAGGGTACACTTCTAAAAAATCCAATGATTTCTGCAAGGAGGAAGATATCAAAAGGGAGTCAAAAAAACAAGCAAAGATAAGTATTTTTTGCTTAATTTGAATTGTTGTTTTATAGATAAATAACATAACTATTTAACGTAGTATTAGTTAACACGTGTGGACATTTATGTCATGTGTTATAGAATAGGTTCATTATGAAGACTGTGAAAGTCTACCCATGTTCTTACAAGAATATGCATCCATTTGGGCAATTATGCTTAGATCAAGTGTCCTCACCGATATTGGGGGACAATACTAGTGAGGAATCATTCATATAAGTGAATCCAGAGAGAATCCTTTGTTGACCAACATACACCCATGTGTTTAAAAAGAAGAAGATGAAATCCGTGATTAAGAACTACCTGGATATACATTCATCCCTGGGACCTTAGTCATATGGATAGAGGTGAATTTCCCAACAAAGGGAAAACAATCTCCCACTATCCTGATTATATGGTGTGGGGAGATTGGCCCAAGCATGAAACTCCAATTGTTCATCGTTCAATATTTTAGGAGTTAGTAGAGATAGCAGAACCAATGGACCTAGAGATGTTACTTTACATGATGCAAAGAGGCATACAAATCCTGTTGATACTTTCATAGATAGAAGAAAATGCCTTGGATGTTATCATGTTACATGGCATTTATGAGTCATATCATTGATTCCAAACCTTCCAGTGATGAGGAGGAAACATGCCAATAGGTTTGGAAGTATATCATGATGAATGAGTATCAGTCCATCACGAAGAATGATGTGTGAGAGATAGTGTTGAAACCTTAAGGGAATCAAACGATGACTTCCAAGTGGATCTACAAGATCAAACATGCAGTTCTGATCAACATTAGAGATGAATCATGAAGGACAACCAATTTTTAGTCTCAGAGAGAGTCATGGATAGCATTCAATGTTATTCAAGGAGCAAGAAGGTTGTCTCAACAAACCCACTTGATGGAGATGACATAGATGAATATACAATATCAACAAGTGCAGAAGATAGCAATTTTATTTAGTGTAGGATAATCAGATGCAGAGAGTGCAGAGTGTCCAGATGTAGAGGGAGCACAGAGGGAGCAATATTCTTAGATGCAAAGGTAGTAGTTTACTCTAACACAGATTGAATAGTTGCAAGACAACTTGATGATAAATAAGAATTTAGACGGACTAAAGAAAGCACTCATGATTTGGTATGTCATGATGAACATGCACTTGATGAGCTTGGACTTCACCAAGAGTGGTGCAGATTCCAACGTTTACTATAATGTTTTTTTATGGTGATCCAGTGATCATGGTATTGTATGTTGATTATTTGTTCCATTGCGGGAAAAAATAATATCATTGTCAAGTGTAAGAGGGATCCATCCTCTAAGTTCAAGATGAAGGGTCTTACGTAATGCATTACTTCTTGAGATTAGAAGTGTGGTAGAGACTAGATGATATCTTCCTCGAATAGAGGGAGTACACAGTTGAGATATTGAGAGATTCTGGATGATGGAATGTAATTCCATAGGTATACCTATGGAGTGAAATCTACAAAATCTGAGTGATTTTTCTTCATATTTATATTTAGTGGATCCAACGATGATGACAATCTGAAGAAGTTGAATGATTTTGCTTCAGATTCATATTTGGTGGGAATGTGAATAGATCCTTGATATACTTGGTTAACACCTGACCATACATTTTCTTTGTAGTGAACATCCTAAGCCAATTTATGTTTTATCCAAGACATGTGCATTTGGTGGAAGGAAAGCATGTGTTGAGGTACCCACATGGTACAATTAGATATGGCTTGAGATATGTCTCAGGTGGAGATGTGAAGTTGCAAGGTTATGTAGATTCTATTTGAGAGGAGTAAAGTGGACACAAAGAGCATCTTGGGATCAACCATGATATATTGGTTTGGAAATAATAATACCTATGTCGCACTCAGTATAATAAAATAGAGTATTATGTAGCAAATGTTGCGAGTCGCAAAATAGTGTGGCTTCGAAAGTTTCGTGCAAGATTGTTTGATCAGGATTTAGAGACGATTGTGATACACTGTGATGATAAAAATTGTGTCAGTATTTCAAAAAATCCATTGTTCCATGATAGGTCGAAGCATATTGAGATCAAATACCACTTTATATGAGACATGGTACAGAAGGGAGTAGTGAAACTCCAATACATATCCACGGACAAGCATATAACTGACATTCTCACTAAACCTTTGTCCAAGGAAAAGTTTGTATGCTTCAGGGACAAGCTTGGTGTGATGGAGAATTCCTCTCTAAGTGAGAGGGAGTGTTTATGGATGTGTAGCATCGTGATGAGTAGACATACATTCATATGAGAAATGAATGGCCTAGAAACCATGATGGTCTTACAGATGATTGGGCATACATTGATATAAGATGAGTGGCCCAAACATTGTTATGATTAGATAGATGAGTGGAATACATTCATAAGAGATGAATGTCCTAGATACCAACATAGTAGTACAAATTTAGTTGAAGTATAAGATGTAGATGCAGTAAATATACGATACAAATATAGTACAGATGCAGATGCAGTACATGTACCCTACAGATGCAGATGTAGTACAAATGAAATACTGATGGACATTGTAACCAAGTAAGTGGATGGTATGTTTCATAATGTATCCCTTTTTGTGGGGGAGTGTTGATGTTCTCCATGGTTCCAACATCAGGTAAACATTCTATAGACCATTCTCCTAGATGGGTTTGCAACCTAGGTAGAGAATGGCCCCTTAACAATGCTTATTAGTCATATGTATTCACTATGTGTATTGAGGCTCTGATGCTTAGCCTTTATCTTGTCATGTGGATTTATTATGAGTTTATGAAGGATATAGGTCACATTGCATATTCTATGTGGCAGTGCTCCATAACGAGAGTGATCTATTCTAGTAGAGTGAGTTGACTTGTCTATGTGATAATGGATTCCATCCCTTTTGATATAGACAAAATCTAATTTAATCTTGTATTTGACATTGGATCTAAGAAATGTTTGGGACTTCTTTGAGTATGGTTAAATCAATATTAGATATCTGTGGGAGAATTTGACCAGCATGTGAAGAGTTAGACATCAATGAGGAGAGATTTTCCTTGATGAAGAAATAACCAAATAATTCAAGACATTCCATTGAATAATTCCCATAGAAAGTGGAAGGAAAGGAAGGGAAAAATACCTTAGTAAAAGGGGGAACTTGGCCCTAGAAGACAAAAGTACAAGTCGGCCTCAAGAGTGAAAATCAAGTCAACTGAAGAATACAAATAGAACTGTTCTCACACTTCATTTAACACATTCACATCACATCTTATTCTCTCCACAAGTGTGCATATCCAAGAAAGGCCTAGCAAAGGCATGACGTATAATTCTTGGGGCTCTCTTATTCTCTTACTCTCTTGGAATATTTTATAGCCTTTTAAGGGTTTCTTGTAGAGGAGGGAGAACCTCCCTTGTGCTAGGGATCTACTTCATATTTGGTATTGTACTTGAATTGAATTTATTTCTTTTAATAGAAGTTTGCTAGGTTTTCTCCCGTTTGGGTTTCCCAGGGTATAATATTTGTGTCTCTTGTTCATGGTTATCTTTCAATGATCCTTGTTTTATTTTCCATTGCAAGTAAATATTGTTATGCAATGAAATTGTGGGATGAAACAAATGATTGAAGTATTATTGTGAAATAATAATCAAGGATTGAAAATTGTATTTAAATTCAACACTGCACAACTCTGACACAACTCTGAACTAGAGTAGAAGAGCACTGATAAGGAGTAACCAAACTACTGAATTTATTCCATTTTGTTAGAAAAAAATATTCATTAACACAATAAATCAAATAATCAATTACCATATTTGCATAGCATAGTCCTTTGTCATCAGCTGATTATAATACTCTTCCATGATTTCCATTTCAAGTTTCCACCTGGATGCAATATGATAAGTCAGGAATCAAACATCCCTAAATGTTAACTTAATTGGAGCATTGAGCATCCACCTTCTTAACACACTTGAGCATCATCATTCCCTACACAATTCTAATCATCCATATGATCCATGGATTCATGCACACAAACAACCGATTACCGACCATTTAGGAACCTTTAACAACCTAGCATTTACATTGGTCACATAATAAACCAAATTTAACAAACAAGGATACACATTTTATTCATAACTACCAACTCAACATTGATCCTTACTAAAAAATACTACATTCATACCAACCTTGTCAACATATGACTCTAACCCTAGATTCAACTAGAGTTACAAAAGGAAATAAACATTCACCTTAACACACAACACATAACAGTGACATGAATGCCAATTGAGAAAATAGCCACCTTGCAATTGCTGTTTAGACTATAATCTAACATGATATTCATGACAGGGGAAGGGATGTAGGTCGATTGGAAACTGCACATTTAGTTAAGGCGTATAGTTTGTTAAGCAATTCAGCAGTTTGAGTCTCAACGAAACATACGTGAAGGTTGAGCCCCGAACTGGTCGTGCCTAGGGGTTATAGTGGTAGCTGTCGGAATAGACCTCATGTCATGAGAGTAAAAAAATGGTGTTGTTGTCAATTCCTATATATCACAAAAAAAAAACATGATATTCATGATGACTCATCATCACCCTGCTCCTACAACTCATACATCTCATATAGGAAAAACTGCTCATACAACTTGTCTTGTTGAAGCCCCAATTGCAATTGTTGATCACAATGGAATTCACAATTTCCTTTAGCATGGGGATCATTTGTATTTCTATGGAAAATACAATTTCTCATTTCCTATAGTTTAATTAACTTGGAAATTAAGAACAGTTCTTCCTGATTAAGAATTTGACACATAATATCCGCATAACCTTCAGACCTGATTTACCCAAGTTGCTTAGAACTTGACCACACAACCATTTTTGATTTTCGTATTACCTTGAGGAATTCACATTGAAGTGATTTTGATATGGATATTGGCTTGGCATAAATCCCTTCTATCTAGATCCAATTTCCTATCAGCTCAAATAAAGCATGCCTACTGGCATTCTTAAATCATATGAAAATTTTATTAACACCTAAAAGTAGAAATTTTCTACAAGAGTAACATGTTTACATTTTCAACATGAGATTTGAACTCAAAAACACATTTCAATTTTAATAGTCAATTCACAATTCCATCTCCATTCCAACATATGAATTGATGCAAACACATAGTATGCATGGCCAATAAAATTCCACAATAAAAATTATATAGGAAGAACAATTGAATCCAATCATATTTGGATTTCCATCAGTTTCCAAGAACAATACATAAGCTGAGAAATAATTGCATATAACATCCTAACAACACACAACAATATATTTTTTAAAAAAATTCAAGTTTATTTTTAAATCAAGTAACCTTATGCTTGAACAAAACCAAACTCGTGACATTCTCAAGAGGTCAAGTGTCGAAATCTTAGCTCTGATACCAATTTGTAATGTATCCTTACGTTACTAGACTAAAAAAAAGCACTCGGATTTTTTTTATAATACCGGATATAATAAACTACATATATATATGATAAGACTTCTTATTGCATATAAAATACACAATTTCTAAGTTACTACCACAAAATCTATGTTTCGGTAATAGGCCATTCAAAACCAAAATCATAAGTGCTACAAAAAATCAGAGAATTCAGTAGCAATTCATGTAGAATAAAGAAAACATGGGCGTTGTTGAATCTCAGGGTGTTTATTAGTGACACATCTAAGATTTCAAGCAACCTAGTCATAAAGAATGTCTATTACACAAGGATCCATCCTATTCTTGGACTCTATCAACACACAAATTTGCACTTAATAACATTGATGCTAAGGCTTTATGTACACCATAAACTTGAATTAACTTTCATATTATAAACGAGATTAATACTATAAATATTATTGCAACCAATGATTTTGGGCTTATACCAAGATAATAATCAAACCTCGAGCACAAGTATTTTCAATTTCAAATTAAGCCATGAAATACTAATTATTTGGTTCTTAACCAAGGTGAGTGGTTTCGGCATCACTGTAATCACAATAAATATATATTTTAGATACACCAACCATTTCAATGCATATGAAAAGGCCACTCAAATTCCATCCCATGGTATTTTTATGCAACCAAATGAAAATACCACTCAATTATATCCCATGATATTTATATGCAACTTAATCAATTTCATCTCATGTTAATTATATGCAACCCAATGCAAATACCACTTAATTTAATGCACATTAAATATGCCATTACCAGTGCATCTAGTACACCAGGGTTTTTATATGCAATTTACCAAACAAAAGTAAAGCTATGCCCTCCAGACATCAATCAACCAAAGAGGGAGAGTGGGCGCTCTCTCTCTCAACCCATAATAAGGTAAATATTTATAATTCATATATATCATGCAACATGATTATAATCAAATGCAAAGAGGATTGGGGTTGTGTCTTTCACCTCCATGCTCATTGACTAAGCCATTTCTATCAAGCATTTTCCTTATATCTAAATAGAATTACAATGAAAATGCAATGTTATGATGACTTTGGTAACAACCTATTGTAATTACAAACTTTCATTAAGATATTTTATTGAACACATCATGTGCAAACTTAGATATTCATTTACTCCACCAAACATATCAATAAAACATTCGATTCCAGATACAGGGGAACTATAGTGAATTACAAAGTATTACGCTTTGATGTCAAGAATAGTTATTTAATAACCTATCTAGTGATAGAAGCCTTCCTTCAAACACATTGCATGTTTGAATTTTTAGATATTTTTACCCAAAACTAATCAAACACATTTATCTTTTGTATTTAGGCATAAAAATATTCTTGAAGATTGTAATTTCAAGATTTTCGCTTTTATTTTTATAAAATTTTATGGATTTAAAAAATAAGATAAATGACTACAAGCATCATAACAATAACGCAATCAGTGATTTAAAACTAATGTAGCATTTTATAGCCATACCAATTAAACGATGGATACCAATTTCACGTACACAATAATATTCTATTTCTTAAAGAAGGTAATTACCCAAATTTTTTATCTGTATATTATTATAAATACAGTCACTTGGACAAACACATAACCAGCATGGTTGAATAATATTTCATAACATATTTTAAACATGAAACAATTAAATTCAATCCATAATTAAAATTTTAGGGGTTTCCAAAGCACATTAAAGTTGTAATAAAGTTTATTTAGCGAAATACTTACCTGTATATATCCAGAATAGTGAAAATGGATACATAAGGGGCTCTCCCCTCCCAACCATAGGTACACTAGAATCCAATTCTCTCAACCAAGCTTCCACCCCCGAGTTGGAACCAAGTCATTCACTCGAAGCACTCTTGATTAAAGTAAAAATTCAACTAGGCACTCACCCATTACCATGCAAACAACATATTTCAAGGGTTAAACATGAACATGGATACAACCATCTCATTATTAAACATTTCCGTCCTTCTCTTAGCATCCAATCATCAAATAGATCCATGGATAAACCTATTACATGCACAATGAATTTATGCCGAGGAATTCCAACGCCATCCCTCATTCCCGAATCGTTTTGTTAACTTTTCTTAATGGCTTAGATTATATTATAAAACAATTCACAATAGTAGGATCATTGAAAGAACAAAAAGCACAACAACACAATGAACACATAGATTTTCCTCAGGGAAACCACAAGGGAGAAAAACCCCGCAAAACTTAATCAATATTATACTCAACTAAGACAATGTAAAACCTTAAGAGAACGCCTCCTCTCTCTCTAGCACACTTATTTTTCTCTCTTTAGTGAACTTGCTTGAGTGAAGTGTTTACAAAATGAAGGAGGCACCTCTCTATTTATATTTGACTCTTGACTTGACCTAAAACCTAACTGGGTCGACTTGTCTAATTGACAGGGACAACTTGTCTAGTAAAATACGAAAATAACATTTATTACAATGACTCATGGGTACTATTGACCCAACTTACATCCGAAGGTTTACATTGATTCTTTCAATGAATCATACATGACCAATTACATTAGTGACATCTACTGAAGGAGGAATACAAATATAATATCTTTTGAAGTTACATTATTTTAACACTCCCTCTTATCTAGGAAGGTATTCTACAGAAATCAACATCATCATCAACAACTCTACAATTGACTGGTGAATCTCCATATGTCATAGGAAGTTTTGGAATAACATCATATATCTTCATCATCAATTTGAAACTATATCATCATCAACATTACCATCATTGACATGGAAGTATTGGATCAACATCAACATCAACATCATCAGTATGTGGATACTGAGACATCATCATCATCTGGAACATCATCAGTATGTGGATACTGGAACATCATCATCTGCAACATCAGTATGTGGATACTGGAACAACAACAACAACATCATTAGCATGTTAGTGCTAAAGTAACATCATCAAAAAATAAATGCTAGATCACCATCTACATCATCATCATCAACATAGAAATGCTGGAACAACATCATCATCATCATTAGCATAGAAATGTTGGAACAACATCATCATCATCATCATAGAAATGTTGTAACAACATCATCATCAACAACATAGAAATGTTGGCATCAACACAGAGTGCTGGAACCACATCATCATGTCCTTAGGACATATGAATTAGCATCATGGTGGGTTCCCTGATAGATCCACCAGGTGTTTTTCTAACACTAACCCTTTCGGACCAAACAAGCATAGCCATACAAATGGATCTAGTTGTGTACCAAACAAGACTTATTTGGATTACTAGTCCTTTTGGGCCAAATAATCCTAGCCAAACATACTAATCCCCCTAGGATCAATTTAGACCTTGCCTGGATTACTAACCCTCTCGGGCCAATTAATCGTATCCAGACATACCCTACCTAGACTGAGATACCACACCACTGCAACAGGAAACCTACCACATCATCATCACTCCCTCTTTCGAGAGAGGTCCTTTCAGAATATACCAAGCTTGTCTCAAAAGTGTTCAATACTTACACAAGATAGAGGCTTAGTAAATACATCAACGACTTGTTCCTTTGTATGAACATACTTGATCTTTACAACTCCCTTCTGCACCATATCCCAGATGTAGTGATATCTAATTTCGATATGTTTCGACTTATCATGAAACAACGGGTTTTATGTCATCTTAATACAACTTTTATTATCGCAATGGATATCAGTCACATCTATCTTTGCATCAAATAATCCTTCCAACATCTTGCGAATCCATACTGCTTCACTACAGGCTGAACATCCTACAATGTATTCAACCTTTGACGTACTGAGGACAACCCTAGACTTCTTTCTATTGAATCTTGAGATCACGCCTGATCCCAAACTAAAACAACATACTAGAGTGATATTTCTATCTTCAACACTTCTTTCCCAATACGAGTCTATAAATCTACGTAATTTGATCTCCCCCTTCAATGCATATCTGAGACCATAATACAACATCCCATTTAGATACCTCATCACATGTTTTTCTGCCACTACGTGAACATGTATGAAATCCACCATATACTGACTCGAGATGTTTACAACAAAACATATATCTAGTCTCATATTGGTAAAATACATCAGTGAACCAATAATATGTCTGTATAAGGTAACATCTACTATCTCTGAAGAATAATCATTCAAAAGCTTCAAGTTTGTTTTCATCAGACTAGACATGGCCTTACAATAAATCATCCCAAATCTCTTTAGGATCTCAACTGCATATTTTCCTTAGTTCAGGAAAATCTCGTCTTGATACTGCTTTACTTTAAGACGTAGAAAATAGTGCATCATACCAAGGTCTTTCATCTCAAATTATGCAATGACCTTCTTCTTGCATTCATTGATGGGATTATCCTCACATGTCAAAACATATCGCCTTGTGTTTTTACTCAAATTTCGAGTAGGAGGGGTACTCGTTGGATGCAGAATAAAATTCTACATTCAAAGATCCCTCTCGCTTGAAATTTGAGTAAAAACACAAGAATATATGTTGAAAATATGAACAAAAAAAGTAGTTTTTTATTTCTTCCTCCAAAATCAATAAATATCATTTTATTGTTTTACTTAGGAGGCCCATTTTATACCTCAAATTTCCTACAATATGATCACCGCAAATCAAAGCTTGACAACTATCGAAAATATTTAGTCAAATAAAAAAATGTCTCAACACTGACGATAACATGTCACGGTTTCGACGATTGTTCAAAGTTTGAGGATTCTTAACTTTAAAAAAAAAATCCACATGTTATCTAGGTATCCAAGATCTAGGTTTTTTGTCCAAGCATTTCTATTGCATCTGTTAGATATTTAATATTCAGATACCCAGGTATTGAGGCTCTGAGTATTCCATCCAAGGATTTCTATTACATCCATTGGGTATCTCATATTCATATATCTAGTATTTGGGATATCCAAATATCTGGGATCCAAGTTTTTCATCCAAGCATTTCTATTGCATCCTCCAGATACCCCATATTAGGGTTTTTTGTTTTATCTACCCATATAAACTTTTATTGATATCCGATATCCAGATATCTGGGATCTGGGTGTCATTAGCCTATTAGTAGGTTTTCACACCATTGCTAAGTTGTAGGCATAAATATCATTTGAATTGGTGCCTTACACAAAATCTAAAGAATTTGCAAGGAGGGATTTCCGTGGAGTTTATAAGCGAGGAGGCAACTGGCCTAGGTGTCTGGCATGAATGGTTTTCTTTAATATGTCATGAAATTTTTAATCCTCAAAATGCACATTTTTTTGTCATGCCAAAGTGATCTTCAAAGTTTCCTTTCTAATAAAATGAGAAGTCAAGTTTAATCGAGATTCAGTCAAAGAACAAATTAAAAATGACCCATTTGATTTTAACTTTGAGAAATTTCATAGACCGCAGTCCAAGAGAGGTTGACATGACTTGATTATTCTGTTTATCATACGATTTTTTAGATCCAATGGCCATTTCATTTTACAGAAGGGGCTAGCAGGCATCCCAAATCCAGCAATGTGTTATATCTAGACATGAAGGGTGTATGGAGAGAAATGGAAAAAAATGGTAGCAATGAAAAAGGTTCGAGAAATTGGGATAGGTAATTCCACTGTGAAAAAGTTGGATTCTCTTCTTATCTATGCAACAAACTTAACTTCTATGTGTTAGGTATTGTAGCACCTGATTTCAAAGTTTTCTTCCCAACACATATCTTACAGTCCATGTCAAATAATATGGATGCCACTTATACTAAATACTTGTGCAAAAACTACGAGACATGCAAGTGGAAATGTATCCTTGGTTGGATACATTTCTCTTGTTTAATAATTTTTTAAACTTTCTCTATAATGGATGTCAAATATTGGTGTTGAGTAAGAAGCTTCACATATTTATGTCTATTCTTGTTTCCTACAACCAAGTTACATTTAACAATGTGCTTAGGAACAAAGAAATAAAAAATTAATTATGGTAAATCTAATTTTTTTCCCATGAATTTGGTATTATTCTATGCATGTATAATGCGATGTGACCAAAAAAGGTAATTTTGTTACTAATTGTGCACTTTGGTTAGCCTTGTCAGGGGTTTGTGTTAATGGGTGTGAAGGTTCCAATTTTAGGCTTCAATTAATTTAGTCTAGTGAAGTTTATATGATGTAGTTAACACAACAAAGACACATTATCAATAATCATGGATCTCAAATGAGAAGGTATCTTGGGATTATTATAGATGATACTTTCTTTGGGGGCTTGCGAAGTTTGAACCTATAACATGTCATGTTTATGATATCTATTTCTTGTGTTGAATCATTTTTGTTTCTAATTATTGTTTCTTTATTGTTTAATTTTGTAAAAAACATGATTGAGTGGGAATGCTGCTATTCTAATAGCACCTTGCAATATCTAAGATATTGGTTGACCCATCCTTGTTATGTTGAAATTGAGAAATTGAGAGAGTTATAAAATTGAAGCTGTTTGAGCATATTGTAGGGAAGGATAAATGCCATTCATGCAATCATTCAATATACAAATGAAGTGAGATAATCAATAGTCTAGTTTAACAATAGGTTCATTCAACAAGTCTCTTATTTGAGAAAATAATTTAAATTGATATATAATGGATGTCAAATAGTGGTGTTGAGTAAGAAGATTCAAATATTTATGTCTATTCTTGTTTCCTACAACCAAGTCCCTACCGCATGGGCAAAGCTCCACTACCTTCGGGCAACCCAGTTTTTCAAGTTCAGTCACAAAGGTGATACCTAAAGCATCCAAGTAAAGAAAAGTTGCATCTATGTCCAAAAATGATTCTTGCAACTAGAATATAAATCCGAGTCTCCATCTTGAACATCTTCCTAAGAAATAGATTGTCCTATAAATTGCATGAAGAATATGCAAGCTAACACTACATCAATTTGCACCCTGTGCATTAGAGCCAAAGCTATCCTTGAATCAAAAAAAACCTAAAATAGGTAATATGCCCAAGATTTACACCAAATGCTGAAACACAAATAAGTATTTAAAATAAATCACCAACCATCTTCTAATATATTAACATATTGTTTACATTCGACAATACTAAAGAAACTTTTAAGTTTGTAAAACTAAAACTGGAAGCATTACATTAAAGGGATTCCAAAACATAATTACAAATAATGGGCATTTTTTCCAATAATTTTTAAACACCTTTTTAAATAAAAAAGAAGGGAATTCATATTTAACTATTAACATGCTTTTACGCATAAACAATATATGATGATGGTAAATACCCATAACCAAGTGCGTGCCATGACACATCTTGTATTATCAAGAATACGTGGACAAGTGTTCTCTAGAAACCATATCTCATTCACATTTGGTTGTTGAATGATAATATACAAAGATTTGGTTGTTGAATAATAATATATAAGGACGCAAATGTCAATGTCATAGAAATTTTTTTCCATAAAAGAACCACAAAACCCATTGAACACCAGAGGTACAATAACAACTTACTAGGAGTGGATAGGGACCTTCGACGATCATTTCAGCATGACAAAATGAGAGCATTAAGAGGATTACAAATTTCATGACATATCAAAGAAAACCATTCATGCCAAGCACATGGTATATTGGTTTTCATGCCAAGCACATGGTATATATTCCTCAGTTATAAACTCAACATAAACCCCCTGTAGTTCTTCATATTCTGCATAATACACCAATTTGTTGGAGGTAGTTTGGTAAGAATTAGTCAATGATAATTTTGGAAATAATATGCATTGTATTAGGCAGTGCAACATTAGGATCATTAGATGTGAAGACTTTTGGGGCATGGTTGTATAGTTCCTTTCAAGGTTACTATTTTGTGTGTAAGTGGGGATTTGGTAGCTATTTTATGGGGGATTATTTCAAGGAGAACTACTTCATTAATTTAATCATTATATATATAAAAAAATATTAGACTTAAAATCGAAAGGGTGAAAGGAAGAAGAAATATAATATATCCAGAGAAAAACAATGGTTTGCCTTGATTAATCCAATATCTGTGTAACTTTTGAGGATCATTGGATTTATCACTAGTCATTATAAGTTTCCTTTCCATTGCAAAAACCTACATAAAACATGATAGAGTAATAAGTTTATATGATGGAATAATAATTAGGTAAATAAACATCCATATCAACATGTAAGAGAGTCTACGATGATTAAAGGGGAAGACATAAATGAGCTTATCTTGGTTTGGAGAATAATCCATTCTCTACTAAACAGGGCCAACCACGTGAAATTGGAACCTTATATGACCCCTCCCAACATCTTACATCACTCTAAATTCCCCATACTCAATCTATTTACTTCTAAATAATTGAAACTAACATAATATCATAAACCGTATAAGATTAATTCATATGTAGTAGAAAAACACAATTCATACTTAGAAATAGTTTATATTAATAAAATTGATCATTAAAACATGTTGTCGTTGTACAATGTCTCCTAGTTATAAATACAAACACTTATTTTTCAGTTTATTATGTTTCAAATAATTGATAAGAGTCATATCCAACCAATACACTCTTTGCATATTGATTCAGGTTGCCTCTTGTCACACATTGAACGTCTAGTTGTGTACACGTGTAATAGATATATTTCCAAATTTGTAATTCCTTTGACTTTACTTTTCAGCGCATGAAGAGGATTTGGAAATCTTATCAGTTTGCACATCGAATTTGGATTTTTCATGCTTTAGACATGGATGGGATCTATATAACAACATAATTTGGGGATTTAGGAACCATTGGGGCTCTCTTGGTTCTTTTTCTAGGCTTGATGGTATGCTTATTTCCAAACAAAGGAATAAGAAAATGAAAGGACTTGTGGTATGAAGAAAATCATAATTGTTTCTCATGGAGAAACACATCCAATAGGTTCACTTACAATAAAATCATAAGCCCACCAACTTGGAAATAATTAATGTAATCAATTTGTTGAACATATTTAAAATTTCTCTATGGGAATCAGTGAATTTTGAAAGATTATATTTGGACCATTGGTAAATTTATCTGTTGCTCTGAAACTCATTTCTTACATAATCTAATTGGGCACACAACCAATTCTACTGTAAAATTCATCTAGATTAGATAATGAAGAGCGATGGTTGAGGATGATTAATCAATTTGGTCAACTTCATGTGCCTTTAAACTTAATGTGCTTGGGTGGAAGATTTTATTTTAAGGAATGGATAGAAAGCATAAAATAGCCAGATATTCTCTGAAAAATGGCGTGTGCATCTATTGTGACGAGGAAAAAAATATTGCACACATATTTTGGTATTGCAAGTGCACCAGACAACCTTGGTCTTATAAAGGGAAATTGTTTCATGATAATTTCTATAGACATGTATATAATGGAGAGTAGGTATTATGGAAATCCTTAAATATGTAAGAATATAGGATGATGGATTTGGCATGTCCTTTGGAAATTGATATGTAAATCTACTTTGAGGGCTCTAAAAAGGGTTTCAATAGATATGATATCCAAAAAATTTGGGATGACTAAGAAGCTAAAATCTAGGCTAAGTGTCTTTCTTTGAAAGTACACTATGTTCTCTACTATTAAATCCTAGTTGGATATGTTTAGTTCCTCAATGTAGCGGTAAGAGGTAATTAAGTGATGTAAGGGCATGCTATACTTTGTATTAACTTATAAGACTAAGCCTTTTTACAAATTGAAGGTCACTTCGAGATGAAAATGATCATACATGAGCTATGAAGTGTTCAAGAAAACAAGTTGGTGATCACAATATACGCAACCTACACATTTGACAATGTTCAAAAAATTTAGACTCAGAAAAGAGAAAGTCACTATTGTACGAGAATATACTTAGGAACATGCTGTACTTTGTATTAAGTGATGTAAGGGCATGCTATACTTTGTATGAACTTATAAGACTAAGCCTTTTGCCGAATTGAAGGTCACTTCGAGATGAAAATGATCATACATGAGCTATGAAGTGTTCAAGAAAACAGTCGGTGATCACAATATATGCAACCTACACATTTGACAATGTTCAAATTATTCAAACTCAGAAAAGAGAAAGTCAAAAAGTATTGTATGAGAATCTAATTAGGAACATGATGTTTTATATTCCTAGAAAAATTTAGTACATTATTAAATTGACAATTCTTACTCATCAAATTAGTATAGAAATCACAACTAAAGAAAAAAATACAAACATGATATTTAACAACTCAATTATGAATTCCTGAAGCTTCCACAATGTTAAAGATATTTTAGAGATATTGCCATGAAATGAAAAGAATAACATTTAACATAAGTCATCTTTTTAATTTGAGCTACATAATGAAAATAATATACTTTTAAAGTAAATTTTGCATAAAAGAAAAAAAATATTCCTCTTCCAAACATATGTCAAGGTTACGATTTAGTTTCTTATTCAGATCGAAACCAGATCTTAGTAAAAGTTGGTATTTGCCTTTGATCCTTTGCAGGCTAGAAAAATAAAAAATACAATTTATTGATATTTTTAGTGAACTTACTAATGTTTGTTTGGGCTTTTAAAACGTCACAATAAATCAACACAACCTCCAACCAAAAAAGGTCTATGTAGTCAAGATGCAGACATTGCTTGTAACATTTAAATTTCAAATATACCTTGATGTTCAATCAATGTTTTTGTCTCTCAGGTGCTTTATAATACACTTAATGACTACACTTTAACAAAATTCCCAAAAAGTGATTGAACCATTTACCATCTTCTTGCACACGTTTTTGGACATCCCTACTGACATATTTTAAATATCACCTCGTTCATCGTTTGGGATTTTCATTATCTCCTAAAAAATTAAAATGACATTAAACTATTTTTATACTGATAGAAATATAAATATAGCATGATTAATATTAATAAAGGAATGCTTTGTACCATATATATTCTATAAAATCATGTTTAGTAATATTATTTTTTGAATGATTTTTTGTTGTTGAATTTTTTGCTATTGCAAGGCTGATAGGTTTGATTGATTATTGCTCTGGAAACACCTCATGTAGTTTATATATAACTTGATTATTGGAATCATTGGATTGATTTATGTACTGTAAGTGGAAAGTACGTATATATGTTTTTTTCACTATACCCCTTATAGTTTTATTAACCCCCCTCCTCCCCTTCATTAACTTCCAACACTACTCCATATGATCTAAAGACCAATTCATCATCATTTACATCTTCCATACAGAAATTATGACGACATTCCCTTTTATTGTTGCCATTCCTTGCACAACATTCAACGTATGTACTAAAATAGATTGTTTGAAACATGTTAGAAAATATTCTTAAGTGCATTCATTATTAGTGAAAATTGAAGAAAAAATTCATATCGATTACTTTTTGATTCACCTTATTCATCCCCTAGCAACTTTTTCATCAAGGTTTTACGCTCTTCTACACAGTTTAGATTGCAAAGAATATTATCGAGCTTCCTCATTGTTTGGCTGGGCATGACATGCATTAACCAATGCATATTAGTCAAACTTACATATAATTCAAACATCTCTACTAGGATATCCAAAAATTTGTTTGAGTTGAGAACAAAAAAATACAAGTACACACCGAGGTCTATCTAGTTATTGGAGGGTAGCGATGAATTCTCTCATTATGTGCATTTCTAGAGTCAATACCAAACTTCTTACAACCACACTGTGTATTGCACTTGGTTGTATTTTCTACATGTTCGTGATGAACCAAATTATCTTTTTGTGGTAATAATTTAATGATTGCCAAGACCAATATAGATGCTGTAATAATTGGGTTGTTTATCTTTTCAGGTGTACTTGTTCCTCCAAAACAATTAGTAGCACTTATGCCGGTTTGTGGGCCTATTTATTATTGGTATGATTACTTGAATATTGTTAAATACAAACATAACATTTCCATGTACAGTGTGTTCATGAATGGTTATGCTTCTGAAAACATTAATAGGAAAAACATGTTATATATCGATGGTCATCCATGCACTCATGGGAATATTGCAGGGTTCATAAATAGTTCCAGGTGTTCTTTGTTTTTTGCAAATTTTTCATTTGAGCAACACTGCAATGACCAAGAGTTCTTTACGTAAAGGAAACTAACCAGATTTGGTGTTGTGCATGTAATACATATTTTCTCTCCTGGCGACGAGTTGTTAATATACTATAACTTTTGTAGATCACCAACTGCTCTTCAAATCTGCCTTGCATTGGGACTACCTTTAGACCTCCCCTTGGGGTGTTTAAGACAAAAATAATTGATTAATTGTATTTTTTATTTTCAATGGGATGAATGTAAATTTATTGCTCAATTTGAACTTTTGTTTTATAAATTCCTTGTAGTTGGACATTTAGTATTGGAAATAATTCCCATACTTCTATAATAATTCTTTGGTATAATTTTTTAACAAACCAATTGCATTGTGCTTACTAATATCATTGATGTAATGTTCATTATTTTTGAAATTAGTATTTTGATGATGAGCGACTTGTCTACCATCTTCCGTTGCACCCCACAACAATGTGAAATCGATAAAATGATGTAAAAAGAGAGCAACTCAAAGAGGAAGCATATCCAACATGGTTGAATCAACCACCTATTCAATTCCCACTACGTCTAGATTCACCAATTAGGAATGTTACAGTAACAATAGTTCTTCACATGTTGGTAATGGAGGCAATGAAATAGAGGTTGGTATGGATGATCTCTCATGAGATATGGGTTCCATGGAGGTAATGTTGTTAGATGCATTCTAGGACGATGAGATAGGGGATGATGTTCATATCATTGATACCTTCTTAGAATTCCTTAATTCTATTTCTACCTTCCCTCCCTTTGGACCTGGTCGGTCAAAGTATACCCAGATGGGGAAAAAAAGGTTACCATACAACTTAAAGGAAATGCATGGCTTGTCAAACGTGTGTTTCTTGAGAATTTCGAGGTAGCTGACCATTAAGTCCCTTATATTTTGAGGAATCTTGTCACACACTCAAAATTTAGAATTGTTGATTTTTTTAATGATAAATGACATTGTACATTTATATTTCCCACTATCTGCAAGTTATTAAAATATAAGCCACTTACAAGTGATATTGTCTTTCCTGAAATCTACGAAGATGGCAAATCAAATGTTGAAAAATGTTGGGCATTGAGTACATATCACATCATGCGTTTTCGAATGATTGCATTCTACACAAAGGAACATATGCAGATAAAGAGATATGTATAAAATGTGGGCATTAAATGCACCATAAATCAAGAAATAAAGCACATGGTCCTCCTCATAAGATATTGATGCACATGTCTATAATCCCAATGATTCAAAGGATCTTTCGTTGCAAGGATGGCATGCCTCACAATGAAGTGAGTCATGGGTTATGTGAACCCTAATAGATTCAATAGACATGAAGCATATAGAGGATACATGGTCCTATAAATTCAAGGATGAAGTATAGAGCCTTCGATTGAGCATAGACATGGATGGCCCATCAACCCATGCTTCCTCCAAAACATCAACTATTATGTCTGGCATGTAGTAGTGATCAATAACAATACTCCCCCATGGTTTTCCGTGAAGAATGAACATATTATGTTGGCTCTTATAGTCCCTGGTATAAAACAAGTGAAGAATATGAATATTTACCTACAACCATTGATTTATGAATGTAAGGAATTAAGGGAACGGATAAAAGTACACAAGGTATCAAGACCCATCCTGAAAAAGATGAGTTTTATGTTGTATGGTATAAGTACACCACACATGATTACCTATGATTAGGATTTTTCTCTAGTAAACATGTTGATTGATTTGTTTATATTCATAAAAAAAATTCTTAGCATAGTTATTTCGATGCGACTGTATTGATCTTCAATGCTAATGTGCTCTATATACAATAACACTATAGGTCATGTAACAAAAGGGTGTCATGTATGTAAATGTTGTGGACCTTCTATGAATGCAAGGTGGTCCATACACCTACAAAAGCTAATGTATGACTACTCCAGGGTATTCCTCCTAGAAGACCACCCTTATAGAAGATAAACATATGCTTTCAATGGTAAACCAAAGAGAACTCGAAGGCCTGAAATAATGACACTAGTTCACTGGCTTAGGGCATATGACAAAGAGAAGGAGAAGTAAATTACAGAATGTTTGATTCAAATAGAGAACCTATGTTCAATGATACTAAATTATTTGACACCTACGTTGCGAAAATTCCCATTGGGATGAAAAATAAATTGATATTGTATGAGCTCCCATAATGGGAGCATCTTAAGATTTCCCACTTACTGGATCCCATGCATATATTTAAAAATGTTTCATCTTCTATTTGGAGGAACATATCATTGTAACAAAGTGACACATTGGTTTTTAGGAGATATCTGATTTCTTCAAATACTATAAATGAGAATTAGCTAAGACAAGAAAATAGATGAGATCAGGCTGGACCCTCTTGTTCTTGTAAAGAAGGCAATGTCCCATGGATTTTGAAGAAAGATGATATTTCTTTGGAAAAGGAAGTTATATTGGGTGTGAAGGTGCCTTATTTACATGGGTCTACTCTATGATATTGCTTCACTATATAAAAACATTTGTCGAGATTGAAATCATATGATCATACGAACCTTTTAACGGTACGTATCTCAAAAACATGTTTTTTTATTTTTTATGCCACAATTTAAAACATAATTATTTTTGTATGTGTCATTGTAGTGTCATTATACTTTGCTTGTGTTTGGGTGAGTGAACCATGGCTTCCTCGAGGAATTGTGGCATGCTATATATAAATTATCCGCATTTGCACGTTGGATCACAACAAAGGAGATTCATATCGCTATAATTCCATGGTGGCATTAAGATATAACTAAAATTGTTTCTATGTTTGATAAGGAACAACTGACGAGTTTCATGGACTTGCAGGTTCATCTTATAATTCACCTAGTTGATGAGGTTGAATTAATCAAGGTGGTTTCATGTTGTTGGATGTTCTTCTTAGAGAGGTACATGAAAAATCTGAAGAGATTTGTTCAACAAAGGGACAAACCTGAGGGGTCTATGGAAGAGGGGTACATATTATATGGGTCATTCTATTATGCTAGTGAATACATTAAGAAAATAAACCACACACTAGGCACACCGATTTGGGATAACCAAAGGGATGAGTACAAAAGGGAAGGGGAGATACTACAAATGAATGGAAAAATGTGCATGATAAAGTTCAAATCACTTATTTTTTGTCACATTTCTATCGAGTAACTATTCACACCAAAATTTACAATCTATATTTGATCTCATATGTACTATATGTCGATTTGATTTCATGAATATAACAATGAGTTCATAAATTGATCCCATCAAAACATCCATTCTTTACAATGTGAAGGAAACAAATCCATGGGTTACATTGTATGAAGGGAAAAGGAGGAAATGGGACATTGAAATGAAATAATTCAGAAGGTTGAAAGATAGAAGCATGCCTTATCCTGATCATTTAAAACAATAATGCCAATGACATTCCCAACACTTGGGTCATTGGCCAAGTCAAAGAGAAATATGGTGCATCTAGTTGTTACCCACCTGTTGAAGAGGATGCGCTAAAACTATGGATCGGGTTCAACAACTCAGTAATAATATCTTTGTGTACATTTTTTACTTTATAATGCACCTTTAAATTATAACATATAAATTTTATATTTTAATGGTCAGTTTATTAGACGCATGACACCATCATTTTTTCACATTTTTATAGGTGCATTTGTTCCCATCTATGTGGGAATATGGGCATAATTTTCACATCGTGGGTGTTGATGATGGACATATCACACAAGACTGTGGAGTGGAAGTTGAGTTTGACCAATATAGTCGTGCTAGCCATTGCAACCAAAACCTAATAGTGGGGGAGCTAGGTTACATTGGAAATATACAAGAGATCATTCAGGTGAACTTCTGATCTTTCCATTGTGTTATTTATAGGTGCAAGTGGTCGGACACCTTCAACTAGAGTAATGTAAAGGATGAATGTGATAGTGGGTTGATATGTATAAATTATAAAAATATGTGGAATGAAACTGAGCAGCCTTATGTTTTCCCAAAACATTGCAAGCAAGTATTTTTTTACCTACAGGTGTTGGTTAGGGATTGCTGGTGCATATTAAGACACGATCCTATATCCAAACATGTTTTTGAGAATGACAATGTTATCATGCAAAGTGAGGAATATAATCAGGCTGATGGAAGCATAGAGTGATATGTACATGTTTTATTTCATCATTACAATGTTGATGTATCAATTTTTTATTGCTATGTTTAATTCTCTAATTATATCGTCTATTTTTTTCATCTTATGACTATGAAATGGAAAGTTAATTATAAACAATTTTAGTTGGTTAACAATCAATTTGATGCATAATGTGTTTGTCTATCAAGTAATTTGTGATTACATGGAAGGATTGATTGAAAAATAATTTTATTTTAGTTGAAGGTATTTATATCTCGTTGCATATTTAATATAAAATTTTAGAAGTACTGTGGCATCATTGTTACGGCATCATATGTCTGTTGATATTAAAAAAATATGGGTCACCATGTATCGTATGTGTTTCAATATATAATATTAATTTCTATCACTATGGAAATAATCATTTTATATTAATTATGTAGATTGACTATTTTTAAAGTTGAAATATCTACGCATATATAATGAGAATAACAAATTCTTTTCTTTTAGATGGAACATCGCTCGGGAAACCCTCAGGTACTTCTTCATTTATCTTAGGATGGTACCCGAGGTAAATCATCGGTCCTGATTACAGGGTCTAACCTGGTGGGGACATCAAGTGAGGCCCCAACATAGACACCCATGGATTTGACCCCGAGACCTTCTGCTAGCATAAACATCTCTCAACCACTTGAGCTAACCCACCAGGCTTTATGAGAATAACAAATTCTATGTGCATAAATATGTAAATACTTTTAAAATACACATTAATAAATAATATAAGTAATAAATGAATTTTAATATTAATTAGAAATGTATAGCTCGTTTACAAATTAATTAGACTTAAAAAGGACATCTTTAACATTAATGAACTATGATTAATATAAGTTTCCAAATCAAACTACTTTTAATATTAAATAGAAAAGAATAATTCATTTTAAGAATAAATATAAATAATTTTATCATTAATGAATTTTAATTATTATAAATTTTCAAATCCATTGATATTAACAAGTATATTAATAGAATTTATATTGGTTCTTAATATTGGTTAAAAAACATAATTTATTTTGATCACATTATGTGCACTCAAAAGTATAACTTTACCATTATTGAATTATACTTATACATAAGTTATCAATATAACTATCACACAAGTGATGAATGATTCTTAATACTTAAAAGCATAATTCATTTTGAGATTATGTGCACTCAAAGTGATAGTTTAAAATTAGGAATTGTGTTTTTATGGGGTATTAACATAACTAATTGTATGGGTTTTTTTTTGTAAGAAAGTATATTTATATTATATAGCAAAGTTCAAATTACATCAAAGAAAAACCTGTCTTCTTTATTTCAAAATCCTCCCTATATAGGTTCTTTGGCCTCAAAACAACAGAGTTGAACTGTCTTTCCCCACCCATTAAATCAAAATTACCACTACATCCGAGTCCATACCAACATCTCATTCTACATACAGAGCTATCTGACTTGACCCTAATATCCAACCTTCTACAAAACATACCAACATAACAAAGATTCCAGATGTAGGACCACTAAAGCATAATGTAAGGAAGGTCTGGAAAGTGACCTTGATGGCTACCACCTGCGGAGGCCTCCTGAGAATTGGGAAACCAAATGCCTAGGTTTTTCGTTATGGATTCCATATTCTAGTGCAACTCATTAGAATCTGCCTTCATCTCCTTCCACCATTGGTCCGCTGGTTCCTCGCCATCATTTTGTTCCAGCCTTCCCAAATCGTGTTTCCCATTAGGTTCTTCATAGCATAGTAAAGAGAAACATTCCATTCATAGAGATTGATTCGACCCACATTGTTACCCGGGTCCAACGCCTAGTCCTTGACTTTACGACATTCCTCTTGCTAGAGTTGATGTCACACTACCTTGATTCACTATTGGATGACCTTTGGTAATCCCAATTCGAACATGAGGGCCTCCCACAATTCCTTATTTTGAGCCCGGGTGACCCTTCTACTGGAACTGATTCCCTCTTTCTCCTCACTCGTTTCCTCGCCATGCTACTCTCCTCATTCTCCCTTTGGTTATTCTCCATTCTCCTTATCCCCAGACCTCCTTCACACCTTGTTATGTGCAATATAATGGCTAAGTGCATCCAAAGAAGAGCTTTGCGCACATGTGTCGATCCACCACCTTTATAGTATCTAAATAGAAACTTTCCATTCTTGACCATGATTAATATCATACCTACGATTAAAACCATCTTGTGCTCTGTATTCCTTTGGAAATATATCTCATGTGATTGGAAAGATCCACCACCACCCTTTCTCATCACTACACTCGTAAGCATTGGGATGAAAATACCATGAGGAGGTCGAGATAAGATGTGGTTAATCATTTATCTTCCTCCATCGGGATCCTTCATCTAGCTGGCTAGTTAAACCCTTCATCATGTGGCAAGGAGAGAGCCCACCTGTTATCCTTCCTCCTTCGTTTCATGATTGGGTGTCATATCCTGAGTCATAGTTTCAATGCATATGTCCCCGGATGTCATATCAATCACTTCCACCCAGTCCCTTGCTTTAATTGATCATTGGGTCTTTGTACCAAGGTTTTACAACAAATCTACCATTCGATTATCCTTTCGCTTGATGTGGTTAAAGGTTAGTGCCATCCTGGTATGCATGACCTCTGCCAATCATTCCATCATTCCCTCTAATCTCCATGATGTTTCCACCTTGGTACACAGGTTACCATGATGGATATTAGTCATCATGTGTAATATCACTTGGGAATCTCCTTCAGTTATTAGTGTGGTCTAGTTGTATTGTTGAGCCATTTGTATTCCATGCAGAAGACCTTCCACCTACGTGCATTGTTGGACTCCATGCTGATGAAGCTATTTTTGAACCCCTGCGTTTGTCCTTGGTGGTCTCTGATTATACACCTGAATCCTGCTGGACTAGGATTTCCTTTGCATGCCCCATAGAAATTGAGTTTGAAGAATCTCATAGGAAGAGGGGTCCAGAAATATGGGTTGGATTTCATCATGGCAGGTCTATATGGTCTACCAAAACATTGCATCGAACCTGTTATCCCCCATGCCTTCAAGATGAAGGATTCAATATCACTTGCTTCCCAATCCGATTTTTCCAAGTTTTCATTTTCACCATCTTGAGCATCTTGTTCCTTATGATGATCCATACCATATCTTCATTACCATTTTTCCCTTGGAAATTCCTGGAGTTTTGTTCACTCTATATTTCCTAGATTACTAGGTGAGGAGAAATTTCCCAGAGGTGGTTTACGATCGGATTCTAGAATGGTTTTTTCGTCCAAGAGGAGAGGGAAAGGTCTGGACGCTGTCTAACCATGTCGGTTCTTCTGAAGGAAATGGATCCATGGTCCCATAATTTCACAGTAAAAGGACATGAATCCATGAGGTGATCCATCTTCTCATCCTCATTGGTGCACATACAACAGTGGTAAGGGCCTTTCATCCCTTTTTTTATTGAGATTTTATCCCATTAATATGCGTCTCTAGAGAACTAACCAACTGAAAATAGAGATTTTGGGCCATAGTTGATTTTCCCATAGTATTTTCCATTTCTTGTTTGGATGTTGGATAGTGGGTCCTGTCCATAAGTCATAAGCTTCTTTGATGGTGAAATATCCCTTTGGTTGGAATCCCCAGAGAAGTATTTATTCTCCCGTATGAATCCTAATTCTTCTAATGTTTAAATCTTATTAGATTCTATCGACTTCCTCTGTCATATCCCCACATTTTGATCACCAGAAGTGTTGACCTTGCCTAGCACCAAGGGGGTCAAAAGATGCATTAAATAAATTAACCTAGGATATTTTATTTAGGAGGCATGTACTTGGTATATTAATTGTCATTAAATATTATTATGCAATTATTTAGGTGGAAAATAAGTTTCCATTAACAGGAGGGCCACCTGGGAAAGCCAACTTGCCAAGGGAAAATTAGAAATTGTATGACAAAATCAGCCAGATAGGAAAAGGGAAAGTGCCAAAATATATCACAAAAGCAATCAAATACAAAATAGGCAACAATTGACAAAGGAGGGTGCAGTTTCCTTTTTGGAGTTCAGTCATAAAATTAGGAAAGCCAAGAAAAGTTGTAATAAGGAAAAATAACAACTATGGGTCAGGAAAGCAAAGTTTCCAAATTGGATGAAGGTGGATGAAAGGGAAACATATTTATTGTCTTACACATGCTAATTTACTCAAGGAGGTCAAACTTGTGGCTAGGGTTAGGGTTTAGCAAGTGGTAACTTGCTTAACAAGTGATTGACTTGCTCAACAAGTCACCTAGGTTTATTTAAAGACAATTGGAGCTCCATTTCTTAGTTTGGATGTTTATTATGATGATATTTATGAATATAAGGCTTCCTTTCTGAGTGTTGTGCCTCAGGTTCTTGGGAGATGCGCCCCAAGGTTCTCATTCTCTCTCTCCTCTTCCCCTCTTCTCCCCTTATCATTGCAGGATACATTGGAGATATGGAGCAACCTCTCTAAGTTGATTCATGATTTGTTAGAAGCCTACAGCCATCCATTACTGTACATCATATTTCATTAACAGGTCCAAGAGTTTTCAATATCTAAGGGTTCAAACCTCCATGCCCTTCCTTGTATTATGTCAATAAAATACATTGTAATGATGCACAATGTTGAAGAGAGTGTTATAGTTAATTGATGAGAGTAATTTCAATTTTATTGGCTGTAATATGATATCATAAACATTCTCTGCAATTTTTATTCCAATCTGGTTCAAAATGGCTGAGATTTCCTAATTTTAAGTCAACCTAATCTAGATTTGCATTGGAAAATAACTAGTTTTACTGTAAATTCCATATTTCGACTTGTATGACTCCAAATAACCCCATTATTTTTCTGATGAGTCATTAACAGACATATATAATTCCCCCAAGTCCAAAAAAGAGAATCTGAAACTCCCTTACCCTATTTGTAAAGGCTTGAATATGGAGCTAGTGAGATGCCCGGTGAGCTAGTCTCACCTTTACAACTTGCAGAATATTTTCCTTTGCCAATGATCTGTTATTAAAATTAATGAACCTTTATTTATGATATATTAATTCTGGAACAAACCTCTGCAAGTTTCCATAATCCCCTGGTTGAAAAAGACCGAACTACTCTCCTTAGTTTCATGGTTTGGATGCCCAGAAGCATGGTAGTAGGTTTCCGCAGTGCAGAATCTGAACCCTAAATGGAACAAGATCTAAATGTGTTAGGGGATAGGAAATTTCATGTCTTACATCTCTCTATTTTCTGCCTACTGATCACTCTTGTCCTTCGCAAAATTTCCCAGAAGAAACCCTTGTTTTGCCCAATTCGAGAATGCTCTGTGTGAACCAATTAAAATTTCAGAATTGTTCAAGTAAAATGATAGAATTAAAGTGTTCAGATCTGCACACCAGACTTAGGACATCATAGTGGTATCAGATCACTTTCCTTGGCTCATCCTGTGGAAAGTAACTCTCAGTGGAAAAGTAGCTCAGTAATATCTTCAAGTTGCAGTTGTGAAATTAGTTCCATTCATGGGAGATTTAGAATTTGAGTTGTATGAATAAGAGCATTCAAAAATGGATGATCAAGAAGATTTAAGAATTTTGATGCAAAGAACATTGAAAGGGATGAATATGTATCCGAAAGCATCATTCAGTCAGATCAAGAGACTAGAGAATTCCTTGCTAAGCAGTTGGCAAGCAAACATGGAAAAGGGAGTAGTAGTGTCTCTTAGCATGAAGGAAATAAATATGGAGAGACTATGTTTTCAAAAGCATTAACACATGTAGGTTCTTTGAATACCAATAATCCATCAAGAAAGGAACTAAGTTGTTCCACTTCTCAAAGTAAAGGAAAAGAAAAGAGGACCAAAAGTGAAGATTCATTAGAGCCATCTGTACTTGGTTTCTTTGAGAGATTATTTGCGTTTTCCCCAAAGAGAGATCAACCTATTTGCAGTATCCACGAGGATGATGAGTCACCAAATCCTTTGTCAGAAGGAAATGGAGAATATCTAGGCACAACTAAAGATCTAACAGTCCAACATCTAGTTGTTGGTAATGTGGAAGGTGAAATGACTCCAAATTTCTTTGCGGTTGATTTCAAGATAAGTGCATAAGAGATGGGGCAGATTGATGATGGTGAAATATATTTTGGATCTGATCCAAAAGAGAAACACAATTCAGATTTACAGTCACCCCTTGAGCCTCACAAGGGAGCAAAAATTGAGCACATCTCAGTAGGGTGTGAAGCAGAGAAATGGGTGGGTGAACAAGCCATCATAATTCCACCACATAAGGAGGAGAACATCACACATGGCGAGTTAGTAAATTCTGATTTTTATGTGTCACTGTGTAAGTATGATATGGCAGCCAATTCCAGTGAAGAGTTCAGAATGGTTGAGCCCCCTAGTAATGAGGTTTATAATTCTGGTGTAAAAAATGAAGGCAGTATGAAGGATGAAACTTTGAGAGAATATCTTTCTGGTGCACCAAGGATGAATGAGCACTTAAGTTGCAGCCCAAATTATGTTGTTGAGGACTTAAAATATGAATATATTGCAGCAACAACATATGGATCAGATTTCAAAACCTCGAGTGCACTGCATGAAATTGATCCGGTGATGGAAAATGAAGAGGAGGAACATCTACAAGAACCTCATATGCTTGCAAGGTCATTGAAGATGGATGAACAAAAGATCCAAGAGGCCCTGAAAATTCTCCATGACACTCATGCTTCAGTGTCAAATATGTGTTGGGAAGCTGCTTTAATGGAAGACCAATCTTCCTTTGAAGCCATGGAGAATATCTAGAAAGCATTGTCCACAATCAAAGGTAGTTTCTCACAATTGCTTTCAGATAAAAATGACATGTTTGAGCTTGTTGAGTTATTGTGGGAAGCATCACTGCATGATGAAGAAATTATTTGCATATATGAGGAAGAGAACTACAAGCTCAAAGGTGATTTGTTGGCCACCCAAGATTCTTTGAGATACACTCAAAGCGCCCTCTTAGAATCACAAATGAAGATAGAACAATTCCAACAAGAGGGGAAAGAATTGACTGAATCCTCAATATTTCTTGAGAGTCATCCCTTTTGGGTAAATGGCATGAAAATTTCCATGGAGGAACCTCATGATTGGGTGGACCATGAGGAGAATTCTATTCGGTATGTGCTTAAAGAGTGTGTAGAACAGTTTTATGAGAACCAAGCACTTGATTTATTTCCAAGGAAACTTGAGTTGTTCCTTGAAGACACTCACTCTCCCATGGAAGAGTGGGATGAGAGCACCCAATTTGGGCAAGCCAATAATGAAAAAAAATCAACCATAAGTCTGATTACTGAAGGTTTCAAACATGCAAATAAGGTTCACATTTCTTTCCCACATGTCCTAGATTCAGAAACACCAATGGGGAATGAACAGTGGGTGAAGAATTTTTTTTTCTGGTTTGTGTCGCATGCACAACAGGAGGATTATGATTTGTCCCCATGGGAGATAGATCCTATTGCAGAAGATATTGATAATTATAGATCATATAAATCAGCAATAAATACCTCTGATTTATCCACTGGATGGTTGGATAGAGGAATCACTGAAGAGGAAAATATGGAAGGCAAAAGTTTTATGTCTTGTTGCAAGAAAATTATTTTTAATATTTCTGATTTTTCTATGATTTACAAGCAGCACAAAAAGCATGTGTGTACAGCCGCTTTTGACAAGAAGGCATTAGATCTACACATACTTTCAATGTGTGGGTCAATTGATGGATTTTTTCACCCTTGGATCAATGGCAGAGAGTTGAGCCATTGGATGAAGAGGGGAGCACCTGTTGAGTTCCATAGAGACATATTTGGAATGAAGACCTTGGGAGGAATTTCTTTTTCTTTCTGCAATAATTTTTTGTTGTGACTGACATTGTCTTGACATGTGAACAACAACAAAGACTTATTTTGTAGCTATTATAGACCTCCCATACACATGCACATGAGGTGCATTCTGATTTGCATGTGCTTGAGGAGTTTGAGGTCAAGCAATATGAAGATCAAGCACTTGCATGGTTCCTAAGAGATTATGAGTTGCCTCTAGGAAAATGTTGTACAATTTTGGAGGAGGCACATGATCACACTGTCACTTAGAAAACTAATGGAGGAATTTGTGGATCCATTATCTTGATTGATGAGCATTGTAGGGATTTGGATCATAATTCTTCACCCCACACTTCTATTTCAGCCACATCATGTGGGGATGCAAATTGGGTGAAAGGATTTTTTCTGTTGATGCCACAAAAGGATCATGATACTTCCAATCTTCTAGTTGAGGTATTGATGGTCGAACCATGTGGTTTGACAAGTGAATTAGTAGTAGCTGAATTATTCCAACCTGAATCATTTAGCATGAAAGTTTGTTTGTCCATTGATTGGGTGGTTAGACACATAATTGAGATGTGTGCACTGGAGGGTAAACATCTTGCTTGCATTAATGGAGATACATTGGACACATCAAAGAATTTGTATGAGCAATGGCATGAGAATGTATGGCTGCTATATGATGCTTTCAGTATACATGGAGGGGCATGGGATGACCTCCTATGTATTCATAACAACGGTGATGTGAGTTCCAGTGCTAGCTTGCACATGGATTTTCATACTTTAGAGAGGCTCAAGATGATTTGGTCCCGCATTAAGGAATTCCATGTCTGGTGGGAGAGTTTAAAAAAATTTCAGTTTGGCATGGGGAGAGATGAGCTTCTAGTATGGTGGTATGATTTTCATAACCTCATTTTCATCCTCTACAATGATAAAATTTTGTTGTTTATACTTATGGGTGGAAGGAGGTAGATAAAACCATGAGATCCTGACATTCTTAGGAATGACATAGTTCAAAAGGTGGCAGCAAAATTTGGGTCCTTACAGAGGAGGCAGTGGGATCCGAGAATTCTACTCAGCTACCTTAACTAGGTTAGAATTTTTTCTAAAGGAAGTGGTATAAGGGAAATGAATATGATCAGAGTGGTGCAGAAAAAATATGGTGGACAACTTTGCAGCACTCTATGGTTCTTCTACTTGAGGACAAGTAGACTTGGGAGGGGAGGACGGTCATATCCCCACATTTTGATCGCCAGAGTGTTGACCTTGCCTAGCACCAAGGGGGTCAAAAGATGCATTAAATAAATTAACCTAGGATATTTTATTTAAATGTCACTTAGGAGGCATGTACTTGGTATATTAATTGTCATTAAATATTATTATCCAATTAATTAGGTGGAAAATAAGTTTCCATTAATAAGAGGGCCACTTGGGCAAGCCAACTTGCCAAGGGAAAATTAGAAACTGTATGACAAAATCAACCAGATAGGAAAAGGGGAAGTGCCAAAATATATGACAAAAGCAATCAAATACAAAAAAGGCAACAATTGACAAAGGAGGGTGCAGTTTCCTTTTTGGAGTTTAGTCATAAAATTAGGAAAGCCAAGAAAAGCTGTAATAAGGAAAAATAACAACTATGGGTCAAGTAAAGCAAATTTTCCAAATTGGATGAAGGTGGATGAAAGGGAAACATCTTTATTGTCTTACACATGCTAATTTACTCAAGGAGGTTGAATTTGTGGCTAGGGTTAGTGTTTAGCAAGTGGTAACTTGCTTAACAAGTGATTGACTTGCTCAACAAGTCACTCAGGTTTATTTAAAGACAATTGGAGCTCCATTTCTCAGTTTGGATGTTTATTATGTTGATTTTTATGAATATAAGGATTCCTTGCTGATTTTTATGCCTCAAGTTCTTGGGAGATGCGCCCCAAGGTTCTCATTCCCTCTGTCCTCTTCCCCTCTTCTCCCCTTCTCATTGCAGGTTACATTGGAGCTATGGAGCAGCCTCTATGATTTGATTCAAGATTTGTTAGCAGCATACAGAAATCCATTACTATACATCATATTTCATTAACAGGTCCAATATTTGTCAATATATAAGGGTTCAAGCCTCCATGCCCTTCCTTGTATTATGTCAATAAAATACATTGTAATGATGCACAATGTTGAAGAGAGTGTTATAGTTAATTGATGAAAGTAATTGCAATTTTATTGGCTGTAATATGATATCATAAACATTCTCTGCAATTTTTATTTCAATCTGGTTCAAAATGGCCGGGATTTACTAATTTTAAGTCAACCTAGTCTAGATTTGCATTGGAGAATAACTAGTTTTACTGTAACTTCCATATTTCGACTTGTATGACTCCAAATAACCCCATTATTTTTTTTATGAGTCATTAAAAGACATATATAAGTCCCCCAAGTCCAAAAAAAAGAATCCGAACCTCCCTTACCCTATTTGTAAAGGCTTGAATATGGAGTTAGTGAGCTGCCTAGCGAGCTAGTCTCACCTTTACAACTTGCAGAATATTTTCGTTTGCCTCCGATCTGTTATTAAAATTAATGAACTTTTATTTATGATATATTAATTCTGGAACAAAACTCTGCAAGTTTCCAGAAGCCCCTGGTTGAAACAGACCGAACTACTCTCCTTAGTTTCACGGTTTGGCTGCCTAGAAGCGTGGTAGTAGGTTTCCGCAGTGCAGAATATGAACCATAAATGGCACCAAATATAAATGTGTTAGGGGAGAGGAAATTCCATGTCTGACATCTCTCTGTTTTCTTCCCACTGATCACTCTTGTCCTTTGCAAAATTTCCTAGAAGAAACCCTTGTTTTGTCCAATCCGAGAATGCTTTGTGTGAACCAATTAAAATTTCAGAATTGTTTAAGTAAATTTATAGAATTAAAGTGTTCAAGTCTACACACTAGAATTAGGACATCACATCCTCCTTTGGTCCAAGTTGATTCCACCATTCCCCGGTAGTTGTTGGACCTAGGAAAAGATAGGAAAAATTTAGCCAGAATTATGTTAAAAAATATGAAGAGTCCGGTTGCACGAAAGAGGAAGTTGTGGCAGGGGCAGAGCTATGACAAAAGAAGTAGTGAGAGAATGGAATTTGTGACAGAAGTGACCATGAGGCTCACTTTGTTAGCATCCCATAAAATTCCAAATCCCCAAGCCAATCCTCTAGCATCAATACCCATTCCTTCACTTCCATTCCATATCTTCTTGCGAGTTTCTTGCGGTTGATTTTCCAAGCATTTTGTTTCTCGTGAGAAAACAATGACTGGGTTTGTCTTCTGAATCCTTTTTCTTAAAATTCTTACTTTCTTAGGGCTATTTAGTCTTCTTATATTCCAAGAAACGATCTTCACTAAAAAACCAAGCAGAGAGAATTATAGGCCTAAAGTCTCCCTAATGGTAGGGTATTGACCCAATTCTACCAATTTTATACCAGCTTCCGCTATACACTTCCTATTTGATTTCCTCCTTGGATTCTTTCTAGTTTCTTCATGCTTCTTCTTGTGGTCCTTGTGAAAACATGGACTGATTCACAAATGGCTAGTTTCCCTAGCTTTGATGATTGCCTCCTTTAGTAACACTTCCTTCTCTTACAGTACATAACCTTTTTCAGCATCAACACAAGCTTGTTCAATGCCATCCAGATCCATATCCCCAATACCATTATCTTATTCTTCATCCCATATGTCTCTTTATAGGTCTTCATAAGATTTTTCCTCCTCCATATACGGTTTATAACTTTCATACCTTCATCCTTCTCTTCCTATTGGGCTTGGTCTTGTTGCTTCTCATTCTGAGATGATTTGGTTATTTCTTCAAGTTGATATTCTAAGACTCCAAATTGGTTAGAGACTAGGATATTTTTGGTAGCTTCCAAGTTTTCCTGCTTTCTTTTTCCTCTTTTACGTGATGGAGACGTAGTATACCCTTGGTCCTTTTTGTCCTCCTCTTTCTTGGGGGGAAATTTCAGAGAGTTCGTAGGGAATTCTCTAAAGGTATTACCATACTCATGGCATCTCCTGCATCTGAATGCTATTTTTTCATAGTCCAGGGTTTAAACCCAGTCTTCATCCTCCCATGGCATATTCATGACTTCGGGTAGTTCTTTGGATAGATCCATATACACACAAATTCTCGCATAGGCCGTGTATATTTATGCCTTGGTTTGTTTCAATATTTTGATAAAGGTCCCTAGATTGTTTCCAATATCTTCTAGAATTTCAGAATCCTAGTACTCACTTGGCAGGGAGTAGAGTCGAATCCATACCAGTGCCACTCTCAAATCCTCATTATCCAGGCTAAACTTCTCCTTCTAGGGCCTTAGGAATATACCCGTTGAGTAAAAGAAATATGGCCCTCCATTAAGTACTATGTTTCTGTCTTCCATTCTTAGAAAGGAGATGGTGAACAAACCTTTAGAACCAGTTGTAGGTCATAGTTCCCCTGATGTTTCTAGGTAGAATTTATCCACCAAACTAGGGTTTTTTCAGAAGGTGACATTCCCACAAATTTACCTATTAGTGTGTGATATTGCATGTATTGGATCTGATCCCTAATATTGCTCGATCTAATCTGCATTGAGGGTATTACGAATTTTTTGGCATGCACTGCCTCAACTTACTTTCAAAAGACTGGCCTTTTGGGTTTGAAGCTTGATTACTCAATCCCTCTCCTTCCATTACCTCAAGTTGTATCAGGATGCCCCCGATCTGAATTCCCCCAAAATGATTCGTTGGGGAGGCCTGAGAACCCCCTCACCCCTCCTAAATCCATGGACACTGTTAATACTTTTGCCTCAGAAATCACCGAAGTCCCCAACCTTATTGCTCTTCCTGCTACAAGAATATTTTTCTATAGTATAATATTGTTATCAACATAAATGATTGTATGTTTTAAAGGTTCTAAGGGGTTGTGGTTATAATAAATAATAGTTATGGGTTAGGGTTATAAAAATAATATTTTATAGGTATTATAAGGATTATGGGTTGTATTATGGGATATAATGGTAAGGTATTAAGCGTTATTACTTGTTATGGCTTATATATTTTATAGGTAAGAGTTATATGGTTTATAGGTATTATATTGAAAAGATATAAGCTAGTGTGTATTGTGTTTATCATTGTTTTAGTCGACCTTACATAATTTATTTTAATTTTTCATTGTAATAATATTTTGTTGTGTTTTTTTATTGTTATAAATATGACTTTATTATTAATAATGATTTAATTAAAACAATTCTCAAGGTTGTAATAATAACAATCCATTTTTAGGATTAACTATGATTTTCTCTTATTACATATAAATTTAGATGCAATGTAAATGAGAAGATCACGATAAATTAGTATAAACAAATATTTGTTATAGAGAAATGCAATGCATTATACTATTAAAATAACTTTTAAAATTAATTAATTTAAATATAATTAAAATTTTAGATGTCAAATATTTCTCTATTTTATTTTATAATATAAGCTCAAAATTTGTTTACAATAATTGTAACAATATGGCAATAATTGCACTATAAAGAATAACTTATCATTGATGTTTTTTTAATTAACACCTCTCAAAAATTTTCAAATTAAATATGCATGATGTTTTTCACAATTTAATATGCATGATGCTTATACACAATATAAAACTAGAGGATATTTTTTGCTACACATCTAACAAACACAAACATTCACATCTAACATCACCTAAAACCATCTAAGATAAACATATAGTAATTACATCTAAAATCACCTAACATCATCTGTCATACCATCATCATCATCACCACCTAACAAACATAAACATCATCTAACATAACTATGACACATATCTGACAAACATCATCAAATGTACACATCTATAATCTCCTATCAAACATAAGCACAATATTACATACACATAAGAAATTAGCTAACATAATCTAACATACAAATCAAACATCATCTAACATATACATGTAAACATACCTAACATCATTTAACATACATATCTAACATGACCTAACATACACATCACCATAAACATATAAACACACATCAACGTCAACATGAAAAATGAAATATATATATGAAACATAATGTCAAACTCATAATACATGTCAAATATACATATTAATTCCTATAAATGCTATAAGGTAGTTGGTCCACAATTGAAACTAAAGGCATCAATACCTATCCTAGTAGAGCTAGAGGCATCAATACCTCCACTAGTAGAGCTAGAGGCATCAATACCTCTACTAGTAAAAAAAAACTAGACTGAAGAGTATCATAGATATCTCCCTAATGATCAATATCACCCGATGTGACCATCCTATGTAGAAGTGAAATGAGTGGAGTACGAGATGTTGGATGGTTGACTCCCTGAGGAGGAGAGGGGTGGTCAATCAACTTGTGGATGAGATAGAGATGGTGGTGGGTCATTTAGGTGTGGAGGAGGAAATAGTGCTCGATCTTCATGGTGAGGAAGAGGAGGAGGAGATGATCTTTGGTCAGCTCAATGATGAGAAGATGGAGGAGGAGGATCGCCACCCTCATCAGATGAAGTAGAGGAAGATTGACTACCATGGCAATCCCTCCCAGCTATAAGGTTGGTTGCATCGATGGTATGTCGCATCAAAATTTTCACATAATGACGAATAATAATACATATATATACTATCTCGGGGTCTCCTAGGATATCGTAAACCCATATAGGGTGGACTCCCTGTCAGGACAACAATGTCGATAATCGGTCTTCCACGTCTTGTCAAAATCTAACATCGTTTCTGCGTAGCAGTCCAGGTCTTGTAAATTGAGGCATTATCTTAGGATCATCCATTTTCTCATATGATACTGGGGGAGGCCCCTCACCATCATAGGTGACAATATCTGTAAACTATATAGTAAAGAACAAGAATTAGACAATTTCATTAAACAATTTAAAGAAAATTTTAGAATAAATTTCATTTGCATTAAGTAAGATAATAAAATGCAACTGGATTAATTTAAACATAACGCTAACATTACCTTTGTCATCTCGCGACTCATCCTAGGTGAAAAATATGTTTGGACATCCTTGTCAGTCAAATCTATGTAAGGATACATTGCAAGCTGTAAATTATGATCATCCTTTCTAGCTAGTAACTAGAGTATATTTGAGGTGATCCTAGTTGGGAGCTCTAGCTAAACCCCTCTTGGACAATATCTGTCCCCACATATGCATCTACAACTTGGTCATCTACCAAGGATGGTGGAAGTCAAATGACATCCTCAAGACTGATAACCTCTCAAAAAATAAACAAAATATATTTGAAGAAAAAGGGAAGTTGACCCTCCCCCCAAACTGTGCATGGCATTGATCTAAAGAAAAACAAAATTGTTGCACACAAATGGTAGACCACCTAATGCATCGAGGTCTTTGCATTAAAGAATATACATAATATATAAAAGGCAATTAATGTGCTTCCCATTAGCGGTTAAGTGTTCCATCTTCGTAACCAAAAGAAAGAGGCACCTAACATCCTCTGCACTGAAAGGAGCGATACACAACTATCCTCCGGAAACCTGAAAAAGAGCAGGTTCAATGACCTGGTCACTGTTTCATCTTTGAGAGTACACATGCTGACTCTTTGTTGCAACACCAAGTGGTACATCAGGAAACCATGGAAAATATTCCCCTCTCATGGATAGCCTAGTGATGAAGTAGATGTCCTCCTTTGTGGTATTGAACCACAGATGGGACCAAACTCAAACAATTGTCTACGTTGATCCCAGTGATGAATCAACCAACAACAAGGAGTTACCCTTTAGGGATGTATCCTCCTGATAGAAATTGAAGACGCTAATAACCCTCAACAGGTCTTGAGTCTATGTTGTAATGGGGTGAGGGTACAAGTATCTCTCCTCTGTCTAGCCTCACACTCTAGCACAACATTGTAGATGTCCAACCACACATATTTCCCCTGCAGAAACTCTCATTGTTGGCGTCTCTGATTCACATATAACTTCCATCACTCTCATACAGAGACACACACGTATATATAAAACATTACGAATTTCATTAAATTATCATTTTATTTATTAATATAAAACAATAATTTTTTTGTCAAAATAAATGAATATAATAAGCGGTGCATTTGTATAATAGTAAAGTACCGCTAGTGGTGCCTTTTTTTTTAGAGTGCATTGTTAACGGTGTGTTACAAATTACATAAAAACTGTGCATGGTACGCTAAGGTGACCCTAACACATTGTACGTCGAAAATTCATTTGACAATAAAAGTAAGTGGTGTGCTTTCTAAATTTAATGCATTGTCACTATGTGAGACAAAAACACCATAAATAGCGCATGTGTGTTACTAAAATGCACCACATTTTTATGAAGTATTTTATATCGGTGCATCCCTCATTTGGGAGCACCAGTGCTTTATGAATAGGTTGTTGGACCGTGCACAATGAATATAATTATTTTGAGCACACTGTAATCAATGCAATACCATGGAATGAAAAGAAAAAATATTTTTTCAAAAGCCATGTCGACGCGAAAGTTAAAATAAGCGCAGTGACCAAACAATATGAATGTATTATTACGATGCATCGATGTATGTGGGGTGTTATCACTCAGAATTTATCCTCATTTTGTGGAAGGATAGTGTTACGGAGAGAAATTCCTATGGCTTGGGGTACCACAACAGACAGCTAGACTCCAGAACACCATCCTTCCCAATATGCAATAGAAATAATCCATTGAGCTTGAATTGATATAATCCTGCCTCAACAACAAGTGAACAATACAAGCATACTATAACATGGTGTTAGCATTATTCTAGCATATATAACATCAATAATGTAAAAGCATTTGATACATTCCAATGGATACAATATTAAATCAAATGCACATCATTGGACAGGAAAAGATGTTTCTTATTAACATAAATCAGATATTACAAGTGACAACCTCTGACGGCACGTCTGCGAATCGGAGAAACTGAATCCCCCACTTGGGCCTCCACCACCTCAATCCTCCATCACTTCGATAGCAAGCTTACTAACAAAGGGCAATCTTGGGAAGAACACAACAGTGCTCCAAAGGGACAAAGGGATGCAGACTCAAGCATAAAGTTCTGGCAACAATGGACTATAGCTTCCTTGCTTCAATCTCTCTATATCTCCCCCCCTCTTCAATGTACCAATGGTTCCTTATATAGCTTCACAAGGGATAATGAAGGGTCGAATCCGAGCGATCTCAAGGCATATGGAAGGCCAAGAGTCATATGAGTCGGATCCAAGTCAAGGAACAGTCCAAAAGGATTTGGATTTATGTACACATCCCGATGTACGCGACTATAGGGGAAATATCCGCGTATGTACTCGGTTATCGGGGAAAAAGCCGCGTATATCAATATTATAATGTTTTAGGGATGATAAAGGTAACATCAAAGGATAAAATGTGGTCCATTGGGTCTAATGAGTCTGCAGCGGGACAGGGGAAGGCCATACATGTGTGATTCACCTAGTGGGGTGAAAATCTCTATAACAGATAGTTCCAAGGTAACCTTTCAAACCAACCTTTAGGAATAAAGTTGGCTTCTTTCCTACCAAAGAGAGATCTCTCAACAAATTAATACAATGGACAAAGATATTTACAAATAGACTAAGTTAATAGATAAAATATTAAACCAGGAGGATACCATTGGGCATGGAGTCAATGCATGAATATTTATTTAATCTGCAAGATATTAATGGTTGAACAAAACAATGACAGAGGCAAGATATACATCATTTTCTCATACATTTAGGCATTTCAGGATGGAAGTGGATTAAGAAATACAGTCTATTAACAAAAAGCATCCCAAGACTAATTCTATATTAACTTTAGAGGAATAAATAAAAATGTTTGAACCTGAGCACCAAAGGATGAATTCCAATTCGTTTACTCTCACTCAAACATGAAGGAATAATACAAAATGGAGTGAAAAACAGAAAATACATTCACATGAGAAAATTATAGACTGAAAGAACAATGACACATGAAACTTTGTATTGAACAGTTTAAAACTTTTGCTCTCTACTACTTTATTAATATCAGAATTGAAATTATAGTACCGAGTAGTATTTTTCTCTACGAAATCCGTTGAATTACATTACCAATCATAAACTATATACCACTACCTTAACAAACTGTTCCTATCTTCTGGGATACAAATCCAATCTACATACTAAAAATAGAACTGGGTTGCAAGAAATATGGAAAAGGATGCCTAGTATCTCAAGTTGTTGGAGCTTCTATAATCAAATTCATTGGACTTGGAACGATCATTTGACAAATGTCCTTTATTGTCTGCCTATAAATATGGAAACAATCTGAAAAAAAATATTTAATCTCTTATGGTGCTAGGTATCAAAATTTGGAAATATTACCTTGAATAAAATATGATTTTTTATATCCATCTCATAAATATTTGGGAACAAAATATTTCCCAAATCAATTTACAATTTTTCCATATCCATTTTCAAATATTTGGGAGTAAAAAATATCCATTAAAATCAATTCTGGCCTTGGTTTTTGAAAACCACATCTTTCATTAAAAACCATGTCTTGTAATCTTTCTCCATCTCAAAAATGATTTCTCAAAACCATTCACTGTTTCTGAAAACCATGTATTATTTTGTCAAGATCTTGTATTTTTAATTTAATTGTTTATTAATTTCATTTTATGAAATTCAAAAGCAATTCCCCGAAATAAATGAAAATTCATAAACAGTTTTCATTTCCTTGTGAAAAGAACCCACTGGTTCTGAATACCATGTCTCATTTTGGATTTGGAGCAGGTGGATTCATGAGGGATCAAGTTTATAACATAAGGTTTTAGACATTAGGAAAATTTGGCGGACATAAGAGTTTTATAAAATACACTTTATTTCGGGAGTGACATGTGGTAAAAATGAAAAACCATGGTAAAATTCTACTACTATTTCAAAGAATTACCCTTCGAGCTACTTGAGTAGCGTAATAAATGGTGGCCGCTCATCCAAACTTTACTCCCTTACAAAATTTTATATGATGTTTTTCGAGATTTGTGCCAAGACTAAAAATCATAATGTGAATTAATTTTGGGCTTTAAATATTAATATAAATATTTTAATATAAAACATTTATATTAATAACTATAAACCTTTTTAATTTTTGACAGAGGACTTGGTTATATGAGATTTATGATATGAATTTGTGGATAAGGTATGTGGGATTAGACTTGATAATAATAATAATAATATTTTTAAGGTCACCGCCAAGCGAGACACCAAAGTGGTGTATGAGACTCCCTTGTTTGTGGGACAAGGGACCCCCCTCTACGTAGCGATTTAACTGCTAAATTCTACAGAGGTGTACATACACTATCCCCCTCTGGATTTGAATTTGTGATCTCCTAAGAGGAAACACATGCTCTTAACCATTAGGCCCACTCATGCTGTATGAAAGGAATAATGATATAAATCTTAACACATGGAGGACATAACTATTTTGGAAAAAATTAGTCAAATGAAAGAAAGATAATGGGAACTTGACACAGCTAGCGAATTTTTAAAGCCCAAGTGCAAGGATGATACAAGGACAAAGGGATTTGGAGAAGCTAATGCATAATTGACAAGAGATCCAATTTTAAATTTGACTTTACTTGTTAACCCTTGGTTACATTAAAAACAAAATTTGAACTACACCATATCTCCTTCCCTTAAACCTCTTCTAATCCATTCAGAACAAAATCTGTACTAACATGGGGAATGATTAAATTATTTTTGGTGTTAGTTTAATTATGCTTCTATAAATGTAGAAAGAACCAGTTAGATGATGCTCTAGGTGTTTACCAATATCGGTGCATTTGTATATTTGAATGCACCGCTAATGATGCTCTATGGTTTGTGAATGCACCGAACACCGATGATGTGAAAACTTGTTATTAAGTTATATATGTGTGTTATTAAAAGTAAAGTGAATTGTTGATGTGGTCTGCTATATGTTAATAACACACCGCTAGCGGTGAACACAATAAATTTACAAAGAGCATCGACTAGCATAGTGTGATCCAAACAACTTGAACACACCATGTATAATTTTTAAATTTTTTTGTGAAATTGTGAAAATTTAAGGTGAATTTGAAATTTTAATCCACCAAAAGTTTAAATTAGAAGATAAAAAAGACATCACCTGGGCACTTGTGTGGCAAGGAGGCATGGTTGCCACGTAGATGAAAAATCAAATTCTCCCACTGTTTCACAAAATTTTAAATCCACATAGCAAGCAATGGAAGGGATAATTCCAACCATAGGGATAATCGATGGTAGGGTGCTTTAAGGAGTCAACGATAGCATTGGTGCTTATGTGGTCTAGAAAATTGAAGAATGGAAAAATGGTTTTACCATCGATTTTTTATTGTATTTTACCCTGTTTCAGTGTACCTAATAACTTGATGCACCAATGCATTTTTGTGGTAGGACCACACCTGTAATGAATATAAAAAAATCGTCTCGCAATTTCTTAATTTTACCTTAATCCGGTGTACTCTATTATGGGAGCATCAGTGCATTTAGAATATATAAACACACTGTCCATAAAAATAAAATTATATATAACATTTTCTCATCCATTTTTTTCAATTCTACCCTACTTTGGTGCTCAAAATTACAGGATGCATCGATGTGTTTTGTAGATACAAACACACTATTAATGAATATAACACAATTGTCTTTAATGTTTCCCTACATCGATGCATTAAAGTGATGTAAACACACCGCTAGTGAATATAAAAATAGTAAAAGAAAATGTCTGTTTATTTTTCTAATTTCACCTTGCAACGATGCTTCTAATTACTTGACGCACTAGTGTTTTTAAAAAATCTAAACACAATGTTAATGGATCTAAACAAATAAAAAAAAATTCCATCCAGAAATTTCTTTAATTTATCCAACATAGGTGTGCCAAATTAACCAACACACCGGTGCAATATATTTTTTTCCATGTGGTCCACGACACTGGATATTGGTGCTCACTATGTCCATGGATACCTCCTTGAAATCTGCAATGGAACATGGAGTGGTCGGGAATTTCCGGTACATTGGGGGCTCAACAACAAGAGAATATTATAGACCCATTTAAGGAATCATCATTCCGATTACAAGGAATCGACCCTAGGTAGGGAGGGTAACAATCATTCCTCCCAACCACCCAAGCTATGATCCAATGGACAATTGGTGCAAAGCATTATTAGAATGCACCGTAATTCATTTTTCTTATCCTTTTTAAAACATATTTTTTGAGGAAGAAGGGTTGCATTTTTGGTTGAAAGCGGTGCATGAATTATGTGGATGCATTGGTGCGTTCATTTAGTTTAAACACACTAGTTATTGTTGGTTGTAGAAACATAAAATATTTATTTCTCTCCATTTAATGTGGATTTTCAATATCAATGCGTCTAGACTAAGGGCACACTGATGCATTTGGTATCAATAAAATCACCGTATTAAAACATCTGTTGAAACCTCCTCCTGCCTGCCTCCACTAGTGACCTCCTCTGTAAACGAGTATTTGAGATCTTTTTAGAGGAGCTTCTGCAAAAACCTCCAATAGAGGGTGTTTCTTGTGGTGAATGGCTTATAAAATAAAAAGTTTAAAAATAAACTCGGGAATTGGATTTTAATTGGTTCAATCTTTCTTATTTGGTCTTTTACTTCTAATTTTATAACTTTTCCTTATTTTTTATGAATGACCATTTAAAATCGATGTTATATGAATGACCATTTTATTTTATTTTATATTAAGTATCTTCTTGAACTTTTGAAGCTTATCCTTGCTCAATCCACTTATGAAGATGTTTATAAGTTGATCTTGCATTATGCATTACAATACTTCAAAACTTTTTTTTTTAGATCCACTCTCTACTACATTTGGGGTCAAATTCATATTCCCATTCCACATTCGTAATGCCTTAACTCCCACAATACCTACCACACCCAACATAAGGAAGACCCCCTTCTCTGCTACACGGTCCCTTAGGTGCCCCTTCTCTCCAATGCTCTTCAGGGTTGGCATAGAAAGGTCCGATCTTCCAAATCTTCATAGATTCTTTCCTTCACAGGGTTTTTCAAGCAATTCCAACCTCTGAACTCTCTCCCACTTCAATCTGGTCTTGGATTTTCCCCCAATTTGGCCACGTGACTGTGAATCACAAAATCCAACTTCTACGCTTGTAAATATGGGTATTCCTATGGATTTTCGGGATGCTTCTACTCTCAAATTCGCCCCAGGGTTTTTATATATGGATTCCCCATTGGATTTCACTCCTCACAAGAATTCCTGAGCATTTTTGGAAATTCAAAACGTGGGTTATTCCAAGTTGTGATTTTTGCAAATTCTACTATTGGGAATGCATAACAAGTTGGAAATTGATCTTTGGTTGTTCTACAATGGAATGGGGATGATGGAATACAAATTCGCATGAAGAAAAATGACTTGTGGGCCAAGTAAACCATGCCCATACTCAACCATATGAATTTTCGAGTGCCCATGCTCCATTGATCTCATGAGCTGATTTCTTAGCTATCATCTTACACCAGAAATAAATCATAGCAAGGGAAGTCAAGATGGGTTCTCAAGATGACATTTGGAAACATAGGGTTCAATCCCACAACCCCCTCACCTCTCCATAGTGGATACACACAACCCCCCTCATTTTAGTTGCTTCCATAGAACTCTTGGCATTTTATTTGCATTAAAATTATTTACATGCTTTTACAATTTTCCATGGCTCACTAGCACATGGCTAGCAAAATATAAAATAGTTGCCTTTAAACCCAAGCAGTCACCAGCGAGTCCTTATCCTTGAGCTCCACGCTAGGAAATTAAACATTGCATATGCACAACATTTACATATAAAGCCAATATATTCTAAGGTCAAAATGAGGGTATTACAAAATTTCTCTTAAGATACATTTTAAATAAAACAATGTCAGCCTAACATTGCTAAATAGATCTGTGTTTGACATATCAACTATACCTTTGATTCCTATCCAATGTCTAAGACATATTTTAAGCTACATTGAAGAGATGTTTACTTTTCCAATATGTTGTAGTCCACCATTGCATATGTCACTTAAGAGATGTCATGTTTTTATAAAAAAAAAAAATTGGAACTACTCTTTTGGATTAGCAGAGAGCAAGTCACATAATCCTTGATCTATTGGTTTCAAATGTCTAATGTGTGTTTTTGTAGTAAATGACCAAGCGATATTGTTGTATTATAACATATGGTTTACCCTTATATTGAAATGCTTGAAAAACTAAATGGAGCAATGATACTTATATTATAACTAAAGTTAACACATATATCTTCTCCTTTTTGGTTAATAAAGCAATGACTCCATGCAGATATAGTAACCTTTAACTTATAATTTAAAACCTCTAAGCTTGATCACATATCCAAATGTCAATGAACCCATTTTTTCCATGGTTGAATGAGCTATGGTTTACGGTCACGTACCTTTCACAAGATAAGCCTTAGACACCATTCACAATTATTGCATTTGAGGAGGGTGATTCAATTGATCAATAAAACATTTCATCATACAAAATATGATCACATTCATGAGGAAAAAGGGATATATATATATATAATCTTAAACTCTATATGAAATTAACAATTTTTTTTTGTTTAAGTTTGCAATTTTTAAATGGTTGCAGAGCATCTAAGTACAATAATATTAAATGTTAAATTTAATCATATAACAATTTTAATATTAAATTTATACAATTTAAGTAAATATAATTTATAGTAAATATAATAATAAATTAGATTTTTATATTAAAAAGTTTTATGTATTTAAAAAATTATGAATTTGTATACTTAATCATCATAAATTAAAATGAAAATTTTATATTTCAATTTCAATTATAATAATAATAGCAACTTCATTTATATTTAAAAATATTAAAATTTTAAATATTATTGTTACCGACTATTATAGTTGAAGAAGGAAAATACCATTGAATTGGTTGAGATTAACAAACTTCACATTTTTTACATGCAATTAATTTAACATTTTTTTCAAAATAAAAAGATTTGATATAAAACATTTTTAAAATAAAATTAACATCATATTTAAAATATTTTATTTGATTGGGTAGGAAGACCCATTCATAGGATCCTCTAAGTGAGAATAGTGAGAATACAATAAGAGAGGAAGGGTCAATCAACCCTTGTTTTACGAAAGGCTTAGATATCATTTTCGATACACATACTGATGAGAATACTCTTGAGAAAGGGTTGATCAATTTTAATATTAAATTTAGAAAGTTTAAATTGATACCATCTACTTAAATATAATTTTAAAAAATTATATTTTCAAAATTTTATCATTATATATATTTAATAATCATAAATATATTATAATTTCAATAATAATTTAAAAAATCTTTAAATATTTATATTTAAAAATATTAAACTCTTAAACCAAAAAAATCTACTTTTTATATATAAAACTTATCTCCACTCTTTTACCTTTTATAATGAGCTTATCTCCATTATCTTCATTACTAATTCCCTTCATCCAAAAGACAAAAGGAGCAGGAATCAACCATCGAGAGATAAGAATGGCCACTCTTTTATGCTCTTAAAAATAAAACTTATTTGCATACCCTTGATCAATTTGAAATTAATTTATCTCTACCAACTATATATATGGCGACACACCGATATGATTTTTAAAGATATATTGGGATTAATGGCCCCATCCTGGTGGGAAAAGTTTCGTTGTGAAAGTTGAATCTCCTCGGAATCAGTATTGGTCGAAGTCTAAACTATACTTTTTTTGAAAAACGGAGTGCAGTTTCTCCTCTATTTGTCCGTTGCAGAGAGACAACGCTCTAGAAAAAATCAGTGTCCCAAAACTTCTTGAACTCCAATTTCAATGGCATTAGCCCACCTCATGGGAAACATATATATATATATATATATATATATATATATATATATATAACCTCTAAAATGCACCTTCTGTATCAGATTCTAACCTGCATATTCTTTCTCTTTCTTCTAGGAAACATGCCTCTCAATGCTGCCTGTTATATGACCACCAGATCGCCAATTTTCCACAAAAAGGTACCTAATAAAACCGACAAGCATATATTAAGCAGACAACTGACTATTCTTTTCAGAAGATTGGGTTCTGAGGAATAGCAGCAGAATCAGCTTTTGACGGCCATTAATTAAAGAATCTTATAGTTTCTATGCTATGATCATAATCCTCTCACGTTTCCAATCGTCTCAGCTGGATTCTGTGTTCTCACATAACGTGGAGATTCCTCCTGAGCTTTAAGATATTTACATAAATAGCCGTTACAGTTTCATAAACCTCACGTAGTTCTTGAAAATTAAGTCTCTAAGATCGGTTTTTAATTTTGGGAGGATCGTTTGCTGCATCTTCTACTCCGAGTTTCAGTGGCAAAGTGAAGTATTGCCCATATCATCTTCTTGATATATTGAGAGGCTGTAAGGATGATTAGCCTAAGAGAAAGTTGCAGGCTCATTCTAGGAGCAATCCAGAGCCTCAGATCTTGCTTGGTGTTCATCATATATTCCTTCTTGCAACATACTCAGAAAATGCATTCTATGTTGAAGTTTTATTGCAGTAACCTTCTGTCAGATGATAGAAATAGTGCGAAAGTTATAAGATTTAGATTACAAAACACCAAACCCATGTCTGCATTAATGCTCCCTGAGGATTTGCTGAGAGTCTTCAATGTATTTGACAGGGATTTGGATGGACTGATCAGCAATGAGGATATGAAGATGATATTCAACAATCTTGGTTTGGATGTAAGTTCAGGACACATATTGGATTCATCAGAATCTCTTGGGTTTCATGAGTTTTTGAGTCTGTACAATAGCCTCTGGAACGATTATCAGGATGAGCAGCATATTGATGGAGACAATGGCTTGGAATCTCAGGGTGAATTGATGCAGGTGTTTAAGGTTTTCGACAGGGATGGAGATGGCTACATCTGCGCTTCTGAGCTGCAACAGATTTTAGAATCGCTTGGACTGAATGAAGGAAGAGACGTTTCAGTATGTGAGATTATGATGAGCAAGGTTGACAAAAACTTCGATGGGAAGGTGGATTTTTCCATATTCAAGCAGATGATGCTCTTCCCATGAGGTTAAGTGTATTCAAGGTATTATGGTGCTCTTCAAGGCATAGAAGAAGCTAGAGATTTCTTGTAGCTGGCAAATTTGTAAGATAAAAAAAAAAATCATTAGTTCTCGTCCAAACTTTGGTAATTTTGAAGAGAAGTTTTTCTATTTTGAAAACATCTCAAAAAATCGTTATGTATTTAAATATCTCCCCTTGAGATTGGATTTCAATGTTTATATACAACTTACAAGTTTTAATGTTACAACCATTAGTTAATGCTGCTAAGTCAATAAATAACTACAAATATATTAACTCAATAAGTAAGTACAAATATATTAACTTATGTGACTTAGTCTAAATAGTTAGTGTTACGAGGTTAATGAGTAGTTTCTTTATCAATTGTATCAAAAAGTAGAATGGAAAATTAACACTCACGTATATAACCATAAGATCATACTCATTTATTGGGGTTATGGGAAATAAAGTAGACAAAATGGATATAATGCATTCATGTCATCTCACATGGGGCCCACTTCCCCCAGAGAGATTACAAGTACATATTACATGATGTTACACTGGGGACTATTGCCCCGACTTACAATGGAGGTTGTACCTCAAGGTCTAGAAACAATTTATACATCCCGTAAAGGGGTAACACACATCCCCAATAGGGGGTACAACACCATACAATGATAAAATATATTAGAATATCTTCCAAAGCTACAAATACATCAACACTCCCTCTTAACTAGGAAGGTATTCTCTCTCTACACAGTCATCAGCACATCTGGTCAAGTCTTCATTGCATCGTCATCATCACGGGGTCATAGAGTCTTCATCATAGCTACTGCCATCATCGTCTTATAATTTGATCATTGCACCATACTATCTGTCATAAGAAGTTTCTACAATGCCAACCCTTTTTCATGCTGGATGTAGGCCGAGTCCTCTACCAAGTCTTCATCACATCTTGAGCAAGCCTTCACATAGATTCTGTTTAGGATCTTCTTCACATTTCCACGGCAATATCCTGCGTCTTTTACCTTCATCGCATCTAGATCATCTCTTTTGTCCTGCACAAGACAAAACAACAACCAAAGCATCTACGGTCGACCCACGTTCTATTAAAGAATCGCTTACGTGCACCTCTTGTGCTTCATGACCTTATCATCTCAACATGAGAACTTCATATATCTCATATATATGGTAGGACTAATTACGACCCAAAAACCTGCTGCACCAAGACCTTTTTATGTTCTTCTATTCAACCTCAAGGAATTACATCTGAACAACCTACATCCAAGATCTTTTCCATTCAGATAACCTTCGGGACATATTACGTCTGAAAAACCTATGTACCACACTAGGGCTCAGTATTTACACTCAGACAACCCACGGGACATATTACATTCGAATAACCTGCGTACCACGCTAGGGCTCAGTATTTACATTCGGATAACTTGCCTCATTTCCCATGTGAGATAATATGCTTTGTATCAAGAATGATTCCATCCAAGGATAACCTGCGAGCTTCGTCAGGATGGTACATCAAAGGATAACCTATAGGACTGATTACGTCTGAGCAACCTATGAACTTTGCCAATATGTTATGCTCAGAAAACCTGTCTTTCTAGCTATGCTAGAACACATCACTCCCTCTTTCAAGGGATCTTGATCTGGATCACACCAAGTCTTTCTCTGAACTAATCAAACTTCACTCTCGGCAGAGGCTTGGTAAACACATCAGCTATCTTCTCCTCTGTTTCCACCTATTGGAGCTTCATTACTCCTCCCTGCACCATATCCCCGATATAGTGGAACTTGATCTCGATGTGGTTCTACTTTTCATGGAACACTGGGTTTTTTCGTCAGCTTTACGTAACCCTGATCGTCGCAGAATATGCAAGTCATATCCAACTGGAGATCAAATAAGTCAGATAATATCTTTCGCATCCACATTGCCTCGCAACTAGCTGAGCAAGCGACAACATACTCTACCTTGGTTGTACTTAGTGCCACACATGATTGCTTCCTGTTGAACCAGGAGATCATGCCAGATCCCAAACTGAAGCAACAACCTAAGGTTCTCTTCCTGTCAGTGGTGCTACCTGCCCAGTCCGAATCAACATAATCGTGTAGGTTGATCTTCTGATTCATATCACATTTGAGCCCATAATCCACTGTACCTTTTAGCTACCTCAGAACATGCTTTACCACTATCAGGTGAACCTGTCTCAGATACATCAGGAACTGGCTCAAGGTGTTCAACGCAAATCATATGTCTGATCTCGTACTCGTCAAATACATCAATGATCCAATCATCTGACCATACATCGTGGCATTGACCTTCTCGGATGAATCATCACTCAGAAGCTTCAAGTTATATGCCATAGGTGTGGCCATATCCTTATAGTCCAACATTCCAAATCTCTTTAGAATCTCCACTGCATACTTCCCTTACCCAAGGAAGATTCCATCTTTACTATGCCACACCTCCATGCCTAAGAGGTAGTGCACCATACCTAGGTATTTCATTTTGAACTTTGTAGCAAGTCTCCTCCTTGCATATGTAATGAGATCCTCATCGCCTATTAGAAACAAGTCATAACATATAATAGGAGTATCACTAGTCTTCTGTCTTCCACCTTGAAGTAGAGGTTGGAATCTGCTTTACTCTTGGTAAATCCCAAGCTCATCAGGAATCTATCCATCATGTCATACCATGTCCTTGGTGCTTGTTTCAAGCCATACAAGGCCTTCTTCAATTTGCACACATGGGTCTTCCTATCATGTATCTCAAATCCCAGTGGTTGTTCCATGTACAATCCCTCTTCGACTATACCAAAGTTTTCTTGACATCCATCCAGTGTACTTTCCATTTCATAACAGCTGCCAAAGCAAGTATGGTCCTTATGGAAGTGTATTTCGCCATAGGTGCAAATGTCTCTTCATAGTCTATGCCTTCTTTCTGTGAGAAGCCCCGTGCTATGAATATTACCTTGTATTTCTCTATGCTTCCATCTGCAACATGCTTGATCTTGTAGATCCACTTTGAAGTCACGATAGACTTCTTCTCCAACCTCGGAATAACCTCCCATACATCATTCTTCATGATTGACTGATATTCCTTGATCATCGCATCCTTTCATTCCTTTTTTTTGGAGCCTCTTCATAGGTGAAAGGTTCTTTATCAATTATGTCACACAACAAGGCCACATAGCTATCATAGGGATTTTCCCTCTTTCTCTCTCTATGTATTCCTTTTGGAGCGCCATACCTTTCAGCTTCTTGTAAGAGCTCCCATGCCCATGTTAGTCTCCTCTTGTGGGAGTCCTTCTCAAGGAATGTCTCCACTGGCTCTTATGGTTCTGTCATGTCATGATTTTCAGGGTCGCCTAGAATTGCTTCTCCAATTTCCATGTCTTGGACTCTCGAATCTTTAGGTTCCTTGACTTCGTGGATAGGAGTCCTCCTGGATCTGAAGTATACCGAGTCTTCTTCAAAGGTTACATCTCTACTGATGTTTATCTTCTTGAATTCTGGGAGGTATATTTGGTAGGCCTTTGATGTATCACTATATCCTATGAATATACCCTTCCTCCTAGAAGGATCGAGCTTGGTCCTTTTCTCCTTTGGGACATGTATGTACACTAGGCAACCAAATATTCTCAGATGGATGACTTGAGTTTCACTCCTGAGAAAGGCTCTTCAGGATTCTTGTTATCAAGTAATCTATGAGGAGTACGATTCTGTACATACACAGTTGTTCTTGCAGCCTTCGCCCAAAGGTGCATAGGAAGATACTAGTCAAGCAACATTGCTTTCATTGCTCCCATTATGGTTTAGTTTTTTCATTCTACAACCCCATTCTGCTGAGGATTGTATGGAGTGCTCAACTCCCTTTTAATCCCAGATTCTCTGTAGAGTTCCTTGAATTATTCTGAAATAAACTCGCGGCCATCATCTAACCGTGGAATCTTGATCTTCCTATCTGTATGGTTCTCGACCAAGGATTTATATTCCTTGAACTTACAAAAAACTTCACTTTTCTCTTTCAAGAAATATATCCAAGTCTTACGTGAGAAATCATCTATAAAGGAAACATAGTACACATACCCCCTTCATGAGCTAGAATACATGGGTCCACATACATCCGAGTGTATTATCTCCAATATTCCTTTAGCCTTGCTCTCACGGCTGGGAAATGTCTTCTTTGCATTCTTTCATTTTGCACATCCTATGCAAATTCCCTCATGCTTTGCATGGATCTCTGGAAATCCCGAGAGTGGTTTACTTGCAATTGGTAGTGCTTTGTAGTGTACATGGGAAATCCTTTTGTGCCACGGTTCATTTGGTTCAATTGAATCATGAACCAATGGTTGTTCAGGCTGTCTCTTCAACTTGTACAAGCCTCTGTATTCTTCTCCAATTACTATTGCATCCTCTATTGCCTTTCCTCTTGGCCACATCAGAACTTAGCCATCGACAAATGCTACCCTAACTCCCTTTTCGTATAATGTAGATATGTCAAGAATATTCTTCTTCAACATATAACACATCCTTCATCTTTAAGGATTTCCTGGAGTCAAGCTTGTATGAAGATTCACCACTCCCTTTTATGGGGTATTGATAATCATCCCCAAGTTTCACCTTGTGAGGTGAATCATGTTCAGAGAATGATTCCTTACATCCCATCATGTGTTTGGAATCTCCACTATCCACTATCCAATTATTGATTCCGTTGCGATAGTTCTAGTAAGTGTTGAGATTAGCACACACTCTTCATCTGAATAATCCTCCTCTCGTTTGAATCTTTTGTTTGTTGGTTCATCATCTTCGACAATATGAGCATGGTGTCTCTTTTCCTGGATGGGACAATCTCTTTCCAAGTGTCCCTTTTCATCGCAAGTATAACATCGAACATTTGAAATATCTCTTTTGCTATTCTTCGGTTTCTTGTCTTCATTCTTGTTGTGATGAAAGTTCTCATTCTTCTCCTTCTTCTTGAAGTTCTTTCTGGTGTAGATTGCAAGAGCTTGATCGTTTGTTTCTCCCATCGTTTCTTCTCTTGTCACAAGTCTAGCTTCTTCTTGTTCACATTCTTCTCAAAGTCAGCTAAAAGAGATCAACTTCCTTCTTGCACAAATCCCTTGAATGAATGAGTCCCATGATCTAGGGAGACCATTCAGGGTGATCATTACAATTTGTCCTTCTTCGACATTCTCTTCAACTTCTTTAAGTTGTTCTTTGATTTGAGAAACCCTTGTGAAATAAGACTGTATAGTCTCAGAGTCCTGTATCTTCACATTCTTCAGTTTGTTTCTCAAAGTCATATTTCGATTGATGTTCTTTCTTTCGAACATCTTTTTCAAAGCATCATATACTTCCTTCGGTGTCTTGAATGCAAAAACATGGGGGATGAGGTGATCCTTGGTATAATTTGCAATGATTCTCTTAGCCTTCGCCATGTTTCTCTTATGAGCATCCTTTGCCTCATCTCCCTCTGGTTCTGGAACATATCTAGAGATAAACTGATCCAAGTAATTTTCTTCAAGGATCAAGGAGATCATGTACTTCCATGCCCGAAACTTATCAGCTCCTCCAATCTTGTCCTCAAGCTAAGTATGGTAAGTCATCTTTTTAAAATGAGAACCTCAAATGGAAATAGTAAAGATTTGGATCTTATCGCTTTGAGGTGTCTGACCAGGTTCCAGAGTAGGCTGACCTAGGGTTTGTTAGAGAAACCCTAATTTTCTAAACTTGGAGTTTGGGAATTATGTTTGAACAAAAAGATGTGCCTCCTTGAGGCGACTTGCTTAGCTAGGTCACTTTCTGAAAACTGAGGTGGGAAGCCTCCTATACTTGACGCCCTATTCCTCCTGACACTAGTGACAGGGTCAAAAATGAAACTTCTCTGATCCAGAAATTGTCTCCACCAAAATATGCGCCCTACTGAGGTGAGTTAACCTAGCCCTCTTTTCTTGATGATGTGTGGAGAGAACCTCTTCAACTAGGAAGCCCTAGTTCCCGTAGCTGCACAGTGCCTTCTTTAGAGAGACTCTGATACCATATTATTTTTTTCTTAAGATCTAATTAGATTATCTAGGATATTTATCTGAAAGAATAACAAGTACAACATGATGCATAATATATAAAAGATACACGAGACACAAATATTTTCACTGGGGAAATAATAAAGGAGAAAACCTCGCAAACTTCTTCTAAATAGTAAGATGATCAAAATCAATAATAAGAAGTATTCAACACCTATATATCTCTCCTCCTCTGACTGCCTCTCTCTCTCATGCGTACTTGAGAGTGTGTTAGGTGTGTGTAAATGTGAGAGAGCGCCTCCCTATTTTTACTCTTTTTAATTCACTAACCAAATATAAGACTCGATCCTATATGTCATCTCACATGGGGCCCACTTCTTGTAGAGAAACTACAAGTACATATTACATGATGTTACACTACGAATTATTGCCGCAATTTACAATGGAGGTTGTACCTCAAGGTCTAGACACAATTTAGACATCCCGTAAAATGGGTAACACACATACCAATTGGGGTACAACAACATACAATGATAATATACATCAGAATATCTTTCGAAGTTACAAATGATCAACAACATAAGCTCATCTCCACTTCAAGGGAGAAATAAAAAATTTGTATGAAAGAATCTCTTCCTTCTATCCCGACCTCTACATATATATATGGTTTGTCTATTGCCATACCTTCCTGCTCAAGTAGATTCTAAAAGCCTCTAGCTTCCTTTAGAAATCTCCGCATTGTGTAGTGCCATCTGACATCCTCAACCATCGTCATTACTCTACAATTAATGCTTCAACTTCCTTCACGGTAATCCTCGTTCCTTTCCACACTTATCATTTTCTATCAGTCAACTAATGACCGTTACTCGTTGGCCTCTCATCAGTCACCTGCAGCAATGTTGCTGCTCCTTCATCCAGTCTGCATTCCCTTCGACCAGACCAATTATTTTTATTCCCTTTTCTTTGGTCGGTATTAATCTGACTCCTCTACTCCACCAATCCGCCTACTTCCAACTACCTCTTTATCTGTGGGTTCGAGCTCTTATCGACTACTCTGAATTTTATGTTCTCATTTGGTCGGTGTCCCCATCGACACTTTCTAAATTCTCTGACGTCCTGTCACCTGTAATCGACCAATCCTAGTCGAAATCCTCGTGAATTAATCTGAATCATCTCCATTCCCCTTGTACATCATCATTCCCTTCGACTAGACCACACTCTAGTCTGTTTTCTTGTAATCATCCACTATGTCGACTATCCCTGCTTGTCAACCTACCTTTCTCTATGGCCCTCCAATAGCCATCATCGGTGACCTCGACCTTGTCGCCTTTCCTTTTATCAATCCTAACAATGACTGAATCCATTCTCCGACCAGCTTGACCTGGTCGACATTTTTTTATCTCTTCATGACCATCAATAGATTTATGTTCTGCTCAGATCGACACCAAAAATGACTTCTCTTCTTTGACTATTGCTCAGTCATCAGTGTTTTCTCCTCTCGATCGTTTGAATGTAATTGATTTCTCCTTTCCCCTTTTTTGTATCATCGTATCTGGTATCCTCTACGTTGCTTGGTTTCACACCCGAATCTCCTATTCCTCTGACTAGGGTAGCTTAGCTTCACATCTGGACTAACTTGGTTCTCTATCTCAAGTCTACTCCTGGTTATCGAAAGACTATTTGGGCCCACTGCCCCCTTTTCCTTCACACAAAATGTCTTCTCCTTTTTTCTTCTCTCATTTGCAGCCACTGTCCTTCTCACCCGGTATCCGACTCGACAAACTCCCTTCGACCACCTCCATCAACTGCTCAGTCCTCTCCTCTGACTGATCCTTCCTCAAGTGCAACTTCTCAACCGCTCGCCACTTCTAGTCTTCCACTCGACCAGTTCATGTTGAATTCTCTCGTTGATTACTCCACCCCGAATCGACTATTCTTGGGCTCACACACTACCGATTTCTTCACTTGGAAAGTCATCAAACCCCCATCCATTCAGATTCTCATCGCCTATACTCATTGCTCGGTCACAAATTGGGTACCCCTACATCAATGTCCTCCCACGACATTTCTAGTATGAACAATGATGTATGCATCCCTATGTTTTGACTTCTAATTTTTACACATTGACAAATTTTGCAATGTTCTACATAAATCTTAATATCTTTAGCCATTCACGGCTAATAGTAATTCTCCTCTACTAACTGGATAGAATGATCCAAACCTAACCATGCATAATTTTTTCTTGCACATTTTAATTGAATTTGTTTTATCTTTACATTGTGCTTGGATAGTATTTGCATCCAATTTCCATCAATTGCATCATTTATGGTGATGCAATTTCAACACAAACCTGGTCTGCAAGCCAAAGAAAATATATGTTGTGCATCCTCGGCATAACTCTGTGACATAAAATTGTCATGTTATATCCCTATCTTGCAGTATTAAATAAATTATGTTGGTTGAATGGATTCATCATTTCCTTTTTTCTATTGGATTCCACCTGTGTCGACCACAAAACATTTTCTATAGGAGTTTGATGTAGAGGCTTAATCCCGTGTTTCCACTTACCCCATTGGTGTATTTCCTCACTTTTGGTAGTGGATTATCCTCATCAATCCCTAATAAATGGTTCCTTTCAAAGTTTGACTTCAACTCATTTATCGATATTCTTATGATCATACAAACACCTTGTTTCCCATTATCGTTATTAGTGGGTAATCTTGCATTGACTGTGGATTTTCATTATTTATTTTTAACTAGGTTGTAACTTCTTCTATATTTGACTTTAGCTCCTTATGACATGTGGATAATCTTACTTAATGGTGCTAGTTTTCTAGATTCAACTAAAGACCCTAAACAATTGTGGTTCCTTTTAGCTAGCATCAAAGACTATATTTGGATCACTTTTTAATGAATATTTGAGTTCCTTACATTTATCTAAGCCTCATTTTCATTTGTGTGGCCTCATCTTTTTCAATTTTGTGCCATCTATGTTGGAAAAATTATGCCATATACGTTAGACCATGTATTGAGATGTAGATATATTTTGACATGCCCTTACCATTCTATTGTTTTCCTCTTGATTCCTCTTATCGCAATGAGGTTAGCTAACACACCTATATTTACTATTATAAGGGAACCGTTAGAGCCAAAGTTGCCCAATATTTGCATCTAATCCCAATCACTGTTATTTGTGCATCCATAAGTGTGAAAACAAGAGTTGGCATATCATTTGGTAGGACTTGAACCCCATTTGGAGCTATATTATCTACCATACTTTCTTTGACACGATATGCCACTATTGACACTTTCCCATTTTATTGTGCAATGGATCCATTTGTATATGATGTAATTTATCATGGAATTCCCATTTTGTTGTATCATAATCCACTCATATGATGCTTTTGACATAACACTTATGTAATCACGGGTATGCCTGATTCAATGAAAAAGGATGATTATATTACCGTTCTAGGTGGTCTCTATGTCCTCTATTATGTTGGTGTTTTCCTCTCGAAGTTTTGAAATTATAGTCGATTTTGATGAACAAAATATTCAAATGTGTTTTGGATAATATGTGATGCTATATTGACCTAAAAAATTAGAGGGCATATGTTATTTATTGTAACTTACTCAAAATACTAAAATTTGAATATATATATATATATATATATATTATGCAATTATTTCTTCTGAATCTGAATTAAGGCTGAAGACTTTGAATTCTCCAAAATCCTTTATGAATAATTTTTGGAAATTATATATATATACATTAATTATGCAATTATTTCTTCTGAATCTGAATTAAGGCCAAAGACTTTGAATTCTCCAAAATCCTTTATGAATAATTTTTGGAAATTAAGTAACAAATTTTCCAGCAAACTAATTGTATTAACTTCATAAAACCATTGACGACGCAAAAGATTATATTGTAACATACTATTGAAGATCATATATCTAATTTAACGTACATTAGTTACCACTTGTATTCAACCATTGACAAATATATTTAAACTTTGTTCTGCTTATAATTAAAAGCCCCAGTATTATGTGAGAAGGCCAGAAGGCAACATTAGTTGTCCCATCCATAAATATTTTGAGTTGTCTCATTCACAAAGATTTTAAGAAAACACAACACACATAAGCAAGTGGATTAGGAAGAGTAGACAGGAAGCAGAATTACAAACAAGGCACACACTTCTCCTAATAAGAGGTTTAAAGTTAGAGCAGTATAATGTGAAACAAAAAAAAACAATCTTTAATCACTTAAAATTGCATCGATAAGGATAATAATGTTCATCGGGCTGTCGTCTAGTGGCAACATGGAGAAGTTGTTGTGACAATCCTCACAGTCAGTTGCTCCCATGCGTGGAGTACAAGATGTGGCTAATGATCTTGAGCCTTGTAATGAATGTATCAATTGGGCCTTCGAGCAGATAATTGAAATGATACTGGAGAGTTACCAGCAACCCTGGAAGGGTGGGAGGGTTTACCGTCGGTAAAAAGACACGCTTCCATTTGGATAAAAAGGGAGTATCCTAGAAACAAGTACTTTTTTAAGAAGTGCTTTAACAAAGATGATACTTCGAGGGCTTCACTGTAAAGATCAGACTAAGGTGACAAGTACAAGCAGTATCTATTCCACCAAATCACCAGGGACTTGCACCCGGTCCATCCCTTTGAACTCATGCAGTAGGTGGGCCAAAACACAGCAAGAATGCAACCCTTGTGGACGATTAAACACCCCATCAACCTTAAACCAATAACCCGTCATGTAAATAAGTTCTCTCAAAAATCTGGTTAAAACACCGCTTAAGGTTTAATTTCTCAGACCATTTTGCAAAACCCATTACTAGGAAGTCCTCAAAAGGAAAATCCCAAAAATTAGACATTGACAGCTTGAGAGGCAATCTTATGCCATGCATAATTTAATAATCTCCACTAAATTTCTCCTTATCACAAACTCTAATAGGGTGCTGTGCATCATAGGATATAATTAACCTGAAACTGAGTTGCAATAAAATAAAATAAAAATTTCCACATATATCAATTGAGATCTTGTGATTATCACCACCAACTGCCATGCAAACATCAGAAAGCTAGAGAGGCTGCTAATCAAAGCCATCCTGGCACGAATATGACCATAGGTTAATGGCTGGACACCAAGAGAAGAACAGATAAATGTAAAATACTTACCAATTCGGCGGCAAGAACGGGAAACTATGGTGAGGCGAGCAAGATCAATGGGTTCATCCAGGTAACTGAATATTCGACCTGTCGTGTCCAAGTCCAGGCGCTCTACCAAACTTAGGGTATCTTCTTCCATGGATGATGAAGAATTTTCTGCAATCTTCCCAGCCAAGGACAACCACAGTCAGTATAACAAAAACAGAGGCAGTAAAACATCGGTTCAGTGTTGCCCCTATCTCGTGCCGTTATATATAGAATGTATAGAGCAACGAGAAATTTTCTTAAAAATATAAAACTAGAAACAATGCAACTTATATGTGCAAACCCACGCAAACTAAATTTGACTAGTAAACGCCATTTATGCAGCAGGGAGGGGCGATCGCCATGACAAAATGTTCAACCACATCCAAACCGAGAAAAAAACACCGGTCTTTCACACAGGACGGGCTCTCCAAATATCGCCCATAGCACTCCAGAACCGGCAGACAAGTGCGGTTCTGACAAACTCAACACTCACAACAAAGCCCATGAACAATGAAAAATGAAACTTCCAGGTGAAATGGGCGGTTCTAACAAACTCAACAGTCACGGCAAAGCCCATGAACAATGAAACTTGCAGGACAGAGCAGGGCAGCGACCGGAAACTTGCAGGACAGAGCAGGGCAGCGGAACTTTAAAACATGCAGAGGACCAGCGGATCGAGAAGAGGACACACGGAGGACCACCGGATCGCGAAGAAGACATGCGGAGGAGCAGGGTTGGCCGCTGTCAAAACCCCAAATTTTCCAAAAATTTTAAATTTTTTTAAATACTTATATTTTCATTAAATACAGTCATTAACTGTTTGATTAGTTCCATGTTACTAGACTCTTATCTGAATGATCTTTTGACTATGCTTATCTTTATAGAGTAGTTTCTTTTCAATTACTGATTTGTTTTCTGTTTGCGACCACAAGGTGGGATTGTCATGAAAAACTGGGCTTACTTAACTTCCAAGCTAACACAGAAGTTTTCCTTCTCTTACAGATATACAGGTAAGATGTTCGGGTGCTGCTAACAAATATCTAAAGTATTCAATTACGATTCACTGTACAAAATTAATTCAGTAAAAGTATATACATGCTAGTCAGATTTATCAAGCTTATAAAGGTAAAGCTTTACTATGATTTTTTTTTTAAGATCTTACGAATAAGTGAAGATAGCAGCTATCTTTCCTTCATGAAAGCAGGACTTAATATTCCTAAGGAGTACGAAACCATTGGATGTTCATACTAATTGCAAGTGTAAAATACGATAATTATTTCTTTACTAGCACAGTAAAAATGGCAGGGTCACAACATCAAAGATCTAATTTTTAATTATTCATAACTACTGCATCATACCATGATTTAATTTGCCACTGCAATTGTAGAATGATAAGGAGGTTTAAGTACCAAGCTTATATTTTTTTTAATTCAAGAATTAACAAGTTTACTACTTGATACAAGTCGCTTTTAAAGTCTTCCTTCAGTCTTTAAAAGAATCTGTATAGTATAGGAATACTATTTCTATTCCATGGTCAATAATTCGATGGTAAACTTATAGATCATTCCCAGTTTTATTATACTCAAATACCACTCTATGATTTTCATAACCATACTATCAAGCAAAGAAGGCTAACTTACCCAAGCTACCTATCATATAATGACTTTATAATATCTTTTATAATCTTTGAGCTTGAATTTGACCAAAGACTAATTGTCACAAAATGATTCTATGACTATTAATAGGATTGTTATATTACAAGCATGGGATAACCATAAGGTCAAGAGTAAGACCATAATCATGATCAATTCCATAGACTTTATAATATTATTCCCTTTACCTTCATTTATGAACTAGAGCAATAGATAATATAAAAAATCGGTTTATAAACAGGCTACACTATGGTAAACTATTATTTCCCTTACTCTTAAATCCCATTAACCAACAATAAAATCCTCCATGCATAAATGTGTGACCAAGCAATGAACAAGTTCTATGTTATAATGTTTTCTAAACATCACTCTAATGTTTACATGGTTGATTTTATAATGCAGGTGGTTGACTAACGTATAACGAACCTTGTGGAATCCCCACGATATGATTTGGTTTAAAAAAAATCATTGGAGATCTTGTTCATGGAACTATAATGTTCCTACCCACTGCATCCCAATTATTAAAATGGTTACGTGGGCTCTTCCCAGCCATGCACTGGCATTTAAAAAGGTTTGACTCAAACCCTAATCGTCATTCTTCCACTACCTTCGGGCCTCCGGCCGCTCTGCAAAACCTCCTGGTCCGTTCCGCTGCTTGCACTGTCTGCTAGCAGTCCCTATGCTGGTTCAGCTCCTCGTGGGCTCATCTACTGCGTTGTGAGGAAGATATAGTGTCGAATAGCTTGTTGTTAGATGTTGAGCAGCGTTGATTCTCTTAGGGTTTTCTCCATTGGTACCCATTGCGTGAACTCTTACTGTGTAGGTCATCGCCTTAACTTGTACTGTGAATCATCCTCCATCGTGACATGTTGTTTATTGCTCCAGCGAGCTCCTGCTCTTCTGCGGTAAATGAAGGGTTTACCCTTCCTCCTGCCGGTGGTTGTCTTGCTGTTCTTCAGTGGCCATATTTCTATTAGATTTTAAGGTATGTTACAGGGTTTCCCTTTGCTTTCTTTTCAAGAATTAGCTTATCCATCCACAGCTTGGCAAGTTTTTTTAATATTATGTTTATCCTTCGTTACAGGGTTGGACTTCTCCTCTTGGCGTGGAAGCGCGAGACTTCAACAGCTGGCTTCTCCCGGTAAGCCTGGTTTTTATCCATGGCGTTCTCCTCCTTGCTGGTCCTTTAGGGAAGTTATGGGTTTGGTTTCGTGGTGTGTAACCCTCGCGGTTACTTTGGTTCAGTTAGTGAACTTGAACGCTGTTAAAAGAGTTTCGACTCTTCGTTTATCATGGGATCTTGGCTGAAGCCGAGACTGTGGGTTTTGGGTCTTTATTTGATTACTGTGTAAAGCATGCATAAATATATTACTATTTGTACAATCTGTAAGCTTTATTTTGTAACTCATGTTGGTAGTCGTGAGGTGCAAAGGAGATAAACTCCTTCCTTTTGATGAACCTCAGTACATACTGTTAATTTTGACAGGGTTTACCTTGAACGTGGAGCTATAAGCTGTACATACAATTTTTCTTGAATTAATATTTTGCTGACTGTACAGTTTTGAAATAATATAATGTGTAAACTCGGCTTCTTGAGCTTATCTGAGTTCGATACCTCCGATTCCTATAAATTTGATAAATACCTAAATTACTCTTTGTAAATGATTTATGGTATTAGCTGGTAGGGTTTTTCCTGTATGTTAATAATATATCGGGTTAATTATTTACTCAAAGAATTTTATAAATTGTTATAATGGTTATACTTTATAAATTATAAAGTTTGAATGTTTTAATGGCATTCTTTAGGTTACTGACAGAGTAACCTTGGTTATAGGTTTTTTATTAATTTCTATTTATCAATAATAGGTTAAAACATTACTGTGATTTCCGAATAATATTATTTATGTACAGTAGATAGTAAGGCAGTAATTATTACTTATTATAATGATAAAGTTACCCTACCTGAAATGTTTATTACCTTTACTGCTAGCTCTGCTTAGGTTCTTTTATAAGTATAAATTGAAATAATAATTGTTCTCTGTTTATAAAATAAATTATTATTAAAGTATCCTCAAAACTTACTATTAATCACACTATACTTCTGAAATTATAAGGGTTTCCAGTTATGTTTTATATAATATAGTTAAGCTCGAAGTCGAGCATTCTGTCACTCTGTATTTGCTTACTGTTGATTATGCACTTGAATTTTTACTCTTAATATTTCTCTTATAAATTTACTGTCAAGGATTCTGTACTTGATTTAAACATTGACTTACTAGTTATTAAGAAATTTGTATGTAGTTTATACCCTTCAGCTTATATAGGGTCTTTATATTCTCATTTTATTATAATAATATTCTTGAGTACTGTTTATTTACCTCACAGTACAGAAAGTATGAATGGTTCCAGTTTGTAATTAATGTGATAATTACATTACCTGAAAATTAATAATGATAGTACTCCTATAGTATATGTAATAGACGTTTATTGTTATTAATACCATAAAGATATTATCTCTCCTGAAATACAAATGTATCTATGATTATTATTTAGTTTAATTTTATAACATTTCGTTATTTATTTTTTGTGCCAATCTTACTAAATACTAGGTAAAGTTCTGTAATTATTTAGTTTATCTGCTTGGTTATGATATCTGTATATATATATATATATATATATATAATCAAATTTTACTACTTAGGATCTATCTCATATAATTATATATAGTAGCATTCATTTACAATCTAAAATAAGAAATAGCTCTGGAAACTGTTCGAGCTCAGTCAAAATAAATGGAAAAAAAGTAATGAAATGATTACATCACTAAACATACATACAGTCTAACACAGCTTGGTTTAACTGTAGAGTCTAAACACTAATTAATTACTCCTTCTTTCAGTATTGTCATTTCAGCATATAGAAGTTAAATTCTTTAAACTGGAAGAAACAGTTGTAAGATTTAAACCGTAGGTATACCTAGTCTAACCTTTCTTTAATACAACTATTATATTCTTCTATCTGTTCTTTACAAGTAAATAGAATTACTGAGAATAAAATACTGTACAAGGGAATAATTTTATCTATAAACACATGCTACTGTCAACAAAACAATATTTCTTCTGATGATAGGTAAGGAAATAATCTATTATTCTGCAATCTCATCATACCATCTTTTTATAATTTTACCCCTGTGCTGGAGTACGGTCTGGTAAACCCAGATGTGGAAAAACACAGTGGGTCTTTATTCTTCATCAACAGATTCTATTACTGATAAACTAAAACACTCACATCACTAAACCATTTAAATAACTACTAACATAACATCCAACCATTCACAGTTACTAAAATAAAGATAATTAGGTGATAGAACCTGTTTAAGCTTTGGACAACAATAGCAATGGGAGGCCATTCCTCCCTACCAACTCCTGGAGAGCGCTCAAACAGCGACTTCTCAGGACCCTCGAGCTTGCTCTGGTCTCCTTGGCTGAAACTAGGTGCAGCAATAGTCAATACCAGTATTCAAACTCAGTATCAATATGAACTTATCAGTAAGTTCTCCCAGCTAACAAGCTGTAATAAACCAAGTTACTGCAGCATTCCTCTCAGAACAACTTCCTTATTATTTTTCCCTTTTTCCCCAAATGAATTTCTTGAATAGCATTCCACCTGAATGTTTCTTCTCTGGAAAAATATCTGAGCAGCCTCAGCTCTATTCATTGGGTACTTTTCAAAGATTGCTTAGGTCTTTTTGGGTTAGTTGTCATTTAATGAGCCACCTACTCTGATCCCACTTTCTTGGGGGATCATGACCCCAAATATAGGGAAGTTGCCACCTACAACTTAGGAAGTGTTTGAGGATGCTGCCACTTGTCTTTGCCCTCCACCTAGTTCCATCCACCAGTTTGACCAGTAACCTCTTTTTAATAGCTCTCCCATGCTGTTGTCTCCACAATTTATTTATTAATAATAAAATATTCTGAATTCAATCCACTTCTGTTGACTCTGCTGAGTCATCAGTTCCTACTTAGCATTAAATTTAACATAATGTCTCAGGAATATAATTAAAACAATTAACATTATTTTACAAAATTGGGGTATGTGACAGCCGCATAGACGACGAAATCTACAGTGATTTTTCGAACTTGTTCGGAGAAAAACACCTTACGACGTAATATTGTAATTCTATCTTTTCATTAATTACTTGGTTTTTTATTTTTTATTTTAAGAAAGAGGATCATGACCCCGTCGGATCTGCACTTGTTATTATTATGCTTAATCTCGATATTGGTGTTCATAACTATGATCCCAACCAGGGTAGGAATTTCAAATGGCGGACACCCATCAAAATCGCCAGTAACTACCAAAATTTGAAAAGTTTTTTATATTCTAAGCTATATTTTGACGGTTTCTCTAAAATCTTAGTTGTATTTGACGGGTAAATTGGCCCATGACGAGCATTTACCCATCAAATTCCATCCCTAATCCCAACAACACTCCTGTAAGTGTTCTCAGTTGTTGAGTTCCTAACAGATTGGTCATTTTGACTTTCTATGAAACATTTTTTTATTTCAAAACATATTTGACACGTAGTTATAAAATGAACACGTCAAGTGGGACATGCATGTTGATTGGTAAAACGTCAATCTCACTTCTAACAACTTGCATAACCTGTCATAATTTTTAATTCATATATTTCATTAAAGGTAAGCAATAGCATAGACGTTGTATGATGGAGACAACCACTCATAAGAAGTCAACGTTGTAATGTGTAGGCTCTCTGCACATTGCCACATTGAAAATCAGATGCAGTGTGCCAAGAATGTACTATCATATCTATACTCATCCATTATATAATAATTTTTTGATATTGTTGGATCTGAGATCCACAGAGAAAATAAAACATAGAATATAATAACAGACATGTTCATCAATGAACACAAGAGTTTACTGTGGTAAAACCCTCGAGAGGCAAACATCCACGAAGCAATGGTATCGGTCTTCCTTATTATTCAATGAATAAAAATTACAACAGCTTACAAATCTCCGACTCTTCTCTACAAGACTACAAGAAATATATACATTTCTTTCACGGTTACTCTTAACTGAACAAACTAAATTAATTCGGTAAGTCCGTTATGCAGCCATCGAGAGAACGGTTGTCACCCGTTTCCAACAATCTCCACCTTGACAACAATTTACCTGATACCTTGCTCGTTGCTCTATTCATCACCTTTCCTGCAAGCCTAGAGAAGCTAGGCACCTCCGTAGCTTCTCTAAAGTAATCAGCTTTGTGAACATGTCTACACTATTCTCTTTAGTGTGAACCTTTTCAAGAACCACTCCACTTTCATCAACAACATGTCTAACAAAATGGTATTTTATGGGAATATGCTTTGTCTTACTGTGATAAGCTGGATTTTTAGCCAAATGAATAGCACTTTGACTATCACAAAAAACTTTTATAGTGTTATTAACTTTTCCTTACTCACCCAACAAACCTTTTAACTAGATTGCCTCTTTGCAAGCATGTGAAGCAGCTATATATTCTGCTTCTGTAGTGGATAAAGCAACAATATTCTGAAGCTTTGACTTCCAACTAATAGCTCCACCTGCAAGATTAAAGACATAACCTGAAGTGGACCTCCTCTTGTCCAAATCACCTGCAAAATCAGAATCAACATAACGATAGAAATCATCACTACAACCATCAAAAGTGATACAATAGTTGTTTGTGCCTCTTAGATACTGAAGCACCCATTTCACTGCTGTCCAATGCTCTTTTCCTGGATTTACCATGTATCTACTGACAACACCAACTGCATGTGAAATATCTGGTCGTGTACTTATCATCGCATACATTAGACTTCCTAGTGCATTAGCATATGGTATATGAGACATATACTGCTTTTCTTCATCATTTTTAGGACTCAAACCTGAAGAAAGCTTGAAATGAGAAGCTAAAGGGATATTAACAGGTTTCACCTTATTCATTCTGAATCTATGAAGTATTTTCTCCACATACTTCTTTTGTGATAACCATAGCTTGCCATTTTTCCTGTCTATACGTATCTGCATACTCAAGATCTGATTTGCTGCTCCTAGATCCTTCATATCAAATGTCCTAGCCAACTGAGCCTTTAACCTGCTGATTTCAAACATGCTCTTGCTTGCGACAAGCATATCATCAACATATAACACCAAAATAATGAACATGTCACTTTCCAACTTTTTAAAGTACACACACTGATCATACTCACTCCTGGTAAAATTCTTACTCACCATGAAAGAATCAATTTCTTGTACCATTGCCTGGGAGACTGCCTAAGGCCATACAGTGACTTTCTAAGCTTGCGAACAAACCTCTTATTACGATTCTGAACAAATCCTTCTGGTTGTTCCATGAAAATTTCCTCATCTAAATCCCCATGTAAGAAAGTTGTTTTGACATCTAGTTGCTCTAACTCCAAATCATACGAGGCAACTAGTGCTAACAAAATTCTGATAGAAACAAGTTTTACAACTGGTGAAAAAATCTCATGAAAGTCAATACCTGCTTTCTAAGAAAACCCTTTTGCAACTAGTCTCGCTTTGTACTTCGGTACAGTGTCATCAGCTATTTTCTTCAGTTTGTACACCCATTTGCAGCCAACCACTTTCCTACTCTCCGGAAGTTCCACAAGATCCCATGTCTTGTTCTTTGCCAAAGAATACATTTCTTCTTTCATTGCAAGTTTCCATTTGTCACTGTCAGACACTTTCAATGCACCCTGATAAATGTCAGGTTCTCCTTCATTAGAAATGAAAGCAAAAAATGTGACAAAATCATCATACCTCTTTGGAAAAGTTCTTTCCCTTGTAGATTTCTGTAGAGATTGTTGTGGTATCTCCTCTATTTCTGTCTGCTCATCCTCTTCCTGAGGAGTGTCCTCATGAATATCCTCTTCCTGGATGTCTTCATGATTCCCCTTTGTAGATGACTGAGTATCAAACTGAACTTGCTGAAACTGTGGTACGTTAACCTGTTTCAAATCATTACTTATATCTAAATTTGATAAATAAAGTTCATTAAATGTTACATCTCTGTTTATGATGACTTTGTGGACAGTAGGATTCCACAATCTATATCCCTTAGCACCATCACCATATCCAACAAAGATCAATTTTCTTGATTTAGGATCTAGTTTGGAATGCTGATTTTTGGGAATAAGAGCATAAGCTTCACAACCAAATACTCTAAGATTAGAATAATCACATTATTGACCTGTCCATACCTTTTCTGGAATTTTGCAGACAATGGTCATTGATGGTGATCGATTGACCAGGTAACAAGCTATAAGCAATGCCTCTCCCCACAATTCCTACTGCAAGTTTGCATTACTGAGCATACTCCTTACTCTTTCAAGAAGAGTCCTAATCATGCGTTTAGCAATGCCATTCTGCTGTGGAGTGTAAACAGTGGTCTTATGCCTCTCGATCCCATCCTTCTTGCAATAATTATCAAATTCCTTAGAAATAAACTCGGTTCCATTATCTGTTCTAAGACCTTTCATGAACCTGCCAGTGCTCTTTTCAACCAAAGCTCTAAATTGCTTAAATATATCAAAAACATCAGCTTTTCTCTTTAACAAATAGATCCAGACTTTCCTTGAGTAATCATCTATAAAAATGATGAAATATGATGATTGTTGGGATATAGGGAAGACCCCGGCTTTATACCATTAACTTCGCACCAACAAAAGACCCACAGTGTTGGCCCTTTTGGCAACAACCTGCGAACAGATTGCAGTCCCACCCGAAACAGCTATGGGGTGCCGTAGAATCAGGTTTCTGCAAGCAGAAGAGGGATATTACTGTACCTTAGCCTTTAACAACTTATATTCATATACACAGAGATTCAACATTCACATATATAACTTCACAGCTAAATAAATAGACAGTGACTTGCATAACCCTTTACTGGGAATTCACAGCGAAGTTATTTAGTTAGCAGTGATCTTATTTATCAGATATATAATTATCAATGCATGAAAGACATAACAGAAACAACACAAAGAACCACAACACCAGATATAACGTGGTTCATCCCCAGTGTAGGGGTTACGTCCATAGAACTGTGCTTTATTCAACTCTTTACTAAAATCACAGTTCTGATCTGCGCACTCAGCTGCAGATCCTTTCAAGTCCTTAAAGCTGCGCACACAGCTGCAGGCCTCTGCGCACACAGCTGCAGATTTCCTTAATAACCCAAAACCCTCTGCGCACACAGCTGCAGAGGTCGTCCATGCACACAGCTGGGACTTAACCTTCTCTTACAAAATAGCCTTAGCTTCGCATCAATTCATCTTACATCAAAAGCCTAAACTGACTTCTTTACAAAAGTGCTTATTTATAGTGCACTTATTACAAAACCATGGGCTTAAACCATGGGCACCCCGAACCCTAAACCTTGGATTTAAACCATGGGTTTATTACAAAAGAAGGTTTTTACTCAACCCCGACACCCCTAAGACTATTTTGAGTCATAGCTCCGCTTACAACTCCCGTAACTTTGCGGCGTTACCCATATTAAGGACCGTTAGGGTGCGCGCCCCAACAGGCCCCTAAGACTCACCAGTGCCCCGTCCCGAGACACTCAGCTGCTTTTCTGGTAGTAGAATCTTGTTGGCGAAACATAATGCGCTGCTTCTTGAAGCCATACATGCAGTTGTTGGCTGCTTGTTCCTTTCCTTCATAATATGCTGGCTAAGGCCTTCTGGATCTATCAGCGACCCCATCCTTCAATCTGCTTACCAAACATTTGACCATCCACAACTTAGGGTCCCTAGAATTGTGTGTCAAGGTGCATAAGACAAACAGCCACCGTGGTTCTGCCAAACCAGGAGGATACATCTTGGGATGTTTCAGAGTTTTTTGGTGAAGACCAGTGCCGTTCTTTGTGCGGCTTAGAGCGCACTTCTACCTTTCTTCCGACCCCTTAGAGCGAACTTCTGCCTTTCTTCGTTCTTTGGTCGAGCATGGCTACCCAGGTGGATTACTCAGGAGGTTTAGCAGATCTCTCTGCCTGACCACTCGTAATAACTTCTGGACTTCACGGTCATTCGACGTAGTGCTAACTGAAGAAACTCAAAGACGTGCGCAATGCAGGAGTCGCAGGCCGGTGTGGCTTCTTATAGAATCCTGGAACATAATCTGTCATCATGGTGCATTAATGACACCGAATCTGATGGAATGGCGGAAATCCTGTCCACACGACGCCAGATTTTCCCAAAATCTCATTATTGCAGTCAATTAGGGCAGTTCTCGTGCCGGCGCCGCCAAGTGTAGTTTGTCCCATCCGTCACATTTTAGGCCGTGACACACCTTTAATCTCCGACATAACTACTAACTTCAGCTTCGCTTTGACAGGAACCTTCGACACAATATGCACCTTCAACCCATCTTGACCTATACGGCAACCAAACTTCAACCTTCAGATTTTGACAGTCTTCAACACTTCGTAGCTTTGAGAACAACTTCATTATAGTCTAGTACATAATTTCAACTGTTCTTGGTACTTAGACTATCCTTCATGCTGTTACTCCTGATCAAGGGGTCCCGGTTTGTCCCTGTACTTCTTTAATCTACTTCCATTCACCATATAAGGTAAAATTTCTCCATTCAATTTAGCTAACTGAACTGCGCCACCATCAGTAACTTTCTGCACTATATATGGTCCTTTCCAATGTGTCTTGAACTTATCCAGGAATTTCATGAATTTGCTGTCATATAGGAGCACAAGATCACCCTGCTGGAACTGCTTCCTCTTGATGTGTCTATCATGCCATGCTTTTTCTCTAGCTTTCTGAACTTGCTGCTGGAACCCTGCAATGAATCTGTCCTCTTCAAGTTCTAGTATCTTTGTCAGCCTTTCTTTCATCATATCTGGGTCATCCATCTCTGTAAAAGCATATATTCTAAGGCTAGGTACAATGTACTCCATGGGCATGACTGCTTCTTGTCCATAAACCAGCCTAAAAGGTGTGTGTCCTGTCAACTTCTTGCAGGTGGTTCTATAACCCCATAGTACTGCTAGAATTCTAAGGTCCCAACCATTTCTGTTGGTATTTCAAACCTTCGTCAGAGCGTGTTCAAGGATCTTGTTAAAGGCTTCGATAGTTCCATTTGCTTGAGGATGATAGGCAGTACTCTTATGATGATATACTTGAAATTCTTCAGTCAATACTTCAATAGTCTTATTTAAGAAATGTGAACCTTGATCGCTCATAAGAATTCTAGGACACCCAAATCTTGTCAAGATGTTATCAAAAATAAACTTCGCAGTTGTAGCAGCACTACAGGTCTTGACTAGTTGAGCTTCAGCCCAACGAGTAAGGTAGTCAGTTGCTGTAATAATATATCTTGCTCCAGATTTCTTTGCAGGGGGATTGATAGGTCCAACAAAATCAATAGCCCATTTATCAAAGGGTTGTAAAGTTACCTACGGAACTAGAGGCATCTCATCCCTCCTGGATGGTTTGCCTGTCCTCTGACAAATGTCGCAGCTGTGGCAATATTCTCTTGCATCCTTATGAATTGTAGGCCACCACAATCCGGCTGTCAGAATTTTTTGTGCTATAGCTTTTCCTGCGTAATGACCTCCTGCTGCCCCATAATGTGCTTCAGCCAAAATTAACGGCTTTTCATGCTCTAGGACACATCTGCGCAGTATTTCATCTGGTCCCATCTTATATAGTTGTCCTGCTATTAAGGTAAAGTCAGCTGCTTGAACCACTAGCTGCTTCTTCTGCTGTGTTGTCATCTCGGCGGGTGGAAAACCTGTAGACAAATACTGAACAATATCCTGAAAGTATTCATCAACCATTTGGATGGTAAACAACTGGGCGTCAGGAAGACCGTCGTCCAAGCTGATAGGTTCTTCTCCCAACTTGAGCCTCGACAAGTGGTCAGGACCTAGATTCAGTCTTCCTGGTTTGACTATGATCTCAAAGTCATATTCCTGAAACAAAATCATCCATCTGCATATCCTTCCACCTAGCACAGACTTGTTAACCAAATACTTCAAAGCAGAATGGTCAGTAAACATCTTAAAATGAGATCCTAACAGATAATGTCGAAACTTCTGCAATGTATACACCATAGCTAGACCTTCTCGTTTTGTCGTAGTATAATTTTTCTCTGCTGTGGATAATTTCCTACTTGCAAAAGAGATGGGGTGATCAATATTACCTTCGCCCGACTAGGCCAATATTATACCCAGAGCAATGGAGGATGCATCGACATGCACATGAAATTCCTTATTCCAGTCAGGAAATACTAAGATAGGAGCAGTTACCATCTTTTTCTTCAAAATATCCAAGCTTGCTTGACACTCAGGTGTCCACTCGAACTTAATATCTTTCTTCAACTGTTTTTCCATAGGGGCTGTTATCTGAGCATATCCTTTAATAAATTTCCTGTAATAACCAGTATGACCAAGCGTAGTGCGCAGTTGTTTGACAGACTTCGGAGGTGGCAGGTTCACGATAATGGCTATCTTCGCAGGATCCATCATCAGTCCTTGCTTACAGACAATGTGACCGAGCAGAATTCCAAAAGGGGCACAGAAGATACACTTTTTCAAGTTCAAGGAAATCTGATGCTGTCTACATTTATCCAACATAAGTCGTAGACTAGCTATGTGGTCTTTTACTAACTCGAAGATAGTCCAATCATCAAAATAAACTTCTAAGAATTTATGTATGACTTCCTTAAAAGCAGAGATGACTACTCTAGAAAACATGGCAAGTGCATTCTTCAATCCAAAGGGCATAGCTGTATACTCGAAGGATCCCATTTTCGTAGCGAAGGTTGTCTTATGTTGATCTTCTGGAGCAATTCGAATCTGATGGTAACCTGAAAATCCATCAGTAAAAGAGTACACTTCTTGACCTCCCACATTGTCTAAAACTTCATCTGTAAAGGGAGTGGGGAAAGGATCATACAAACAGGAATCATTCAGCTTCCTCAGATCGACACAGATTCTAATATCTCCCTTAGTCTTCTTTTCTTGCACCACCATAGGACTGACCCCCTCAGATTCTTCAACAGGCTCAATGATTACTACAGCAAGCATCTTATCCAGCTCCATTTGGAATTTTTCCTTATACTTAGGGTTTAGCCTATAAGGGCGCTGTTTCATAGGCTTCACATCAAGTTTCAATGGGATCTTTATCACTCCTATATCCCCAAGGATACCTTTCATTTCTGAGAACTTCGTCGGAAAGAGATCCTGATATTCATGGAGAAGTTGGGTCACCTTGCTTACCATTTCGTCATCCCAATAATCTCCAATGGTAGCATGCTTAGGGTTTTCTTCTAACCCAATGTTGACGGTCCGCGTCTTCAGGGGTTGAGTCACTTCAAGTGCCTCTACTGCTGGTCCATGCACTTCACAGTGTCCTTCTGATTCAGGAATATTAATGTTGCGCGGATCGTCATCCTCGTCAATTGCGAGTTTATAACATTCTACTGCATTGGCTTCCTGTACCTTCCAATCAGGTTGATATTCTGCGATTTCTTGATCATCAAATACTTTAGTATGAATCAATCTAACAACTGCGTCCAAAGCAGGAGAAACCTCATTAATAGAGAATGTCAGCATAAAACTATCAACAAGACAATCCTAACTTACAGTAACGTGGAGAAGCTCGACCTCCAGATACCAATTCTTTGTTATGGGTTCCAGAGTATGCACAAACCTATGTACCCATTCTTCACGAGGTACATGCTTCCATGCCTCATAGCATTGCTCCAAATGTCCCTGAGGACTAGTCTTACCAGTAAACCTGCTTCGGACCACCTGAGGTTGGTCCCTAAATCTTAGGTAAAGGGACTTCTGGAATGCTTCCCAACTATGAATGTACTTCTTGTGACCATTCCACCATCTGGCTGCTGTGGCTCTGAATGCTGAATCCAGAGTCTCCATTTTCTGTGAGTCTGGTACCTGTTCTGAGAATTGCACAATAAACTATTCTGGGTCTGTCGAACCATCAAAAACAGGTAAGGTTCATGTCTGTGCGCCAAGCCATCTGAGAGACTTGGTAATTCTAGCACATCTATGTCCATGCAGCTCATAAAGTCTGTTCTGCCAGTTTTCTAACTCATCATATGAATCCGTCATGCAGGAGCTGTCGCACTGCCAATCCATGATACCTTTAGCAGTAAGATCAACATAATCTTCCTCCTTAGTTATGATATTGTAGATGTGATCCAAAACATCATGGTCTTCATCTTTTACTGTCTCTGTATATCTCTCTCCTTGTGAGGGGTCCAGTGGGACTATGACTCGCAAATCTTTCCCTTCGAAAGTCATCTGTCTCTTCTTAAGGTTAATGACTGCCGCATTTGCCATTGCCCATTCAATTCCTAGCAAGGCTGGATAGGGGTTGCTGTCGTCAATGATCTCAATAAATTCGAAGTCTGCTACAGTACAGACTCCATCAATATCTACTGGGACATTAGGGAACCGTCCTAAGGACACAATCTTTTACTGATTGGCTAATCTCAACTGTATAGGTGACCAATCAAGGGTAGGTTTTTCCATTTGTTCCCAAGTTTGCTTAGGTTAAGACATTTACCTCTGATCCTAGGTCCAAGATAACATCAACCATATCATACTCTCCTATCTGAGCATTTAATCTCATTTCCCTGCCAGTTCTTCTGACTCTATTAACAACTTTTGCCTGACCAGTACTTTGCTAGGGTTCGCAGGAAGCAATAACTTTCTGCAACTCACTTAAAGCATTCTGATTTCGTAGGAGCTTAAGACAGCTCTGTAAAAAGGAGGACAGTGTACTTATTTTGTCCGTCGGAGCTTCGTGCGGCTGCAACTGCTGTTGATGTTGTTGCGCAGGTGCTACTGATGTGCGAGGATCAGCAAAATCTTTCTTGGCTTCCATGAATGTCTCTCTTTCTCTTTCGATATCAAATGCTGGGATTCATTAGAGAGAATTTGAGGTCAAAAATGGGCCTCAAAAGGACCAAAATGTACTATAAAAATCAACCAATTACATTCTAGTAGATGACATCATCCCCCATGGTTGAGGTGGCATTGCATGAGTTAAGAATGCTTATTTGTCACATTTTCTATGGTGGATGAAAATCCATAGTTAACCAAGGTAGTGGTACAAGTACTTTTAAGTCATAAAGTGAAGTACTCACAATAAAAGTCATTTCACACTTTCTCATAAAATAATATTATTGTTATTTTCAAGTAAAGTACTCACAATTCACTTTCTCATAAAATAATATTATTGTCATTTTCAAGTAAAGTACTCATAATTCATAAAAATGTCTTTTCATATTTTTTTTCTTTTCACATTTTTTTATAAAATAATATATTGTCATTTTCATGTTTTTTAATTGTAAATTATATATTCACTCAATTGTATTTAATATCATAATGTCAAACTAAATCTTGACATCACATTATATATATATATTAAATCTTGTACTTTTAAAATAAATTAAATTTATGAATGATATTTATATGAAAGAAATATGTTAGTTATGCATATAAATTAAATTCATTTTTGTTTAATTTTATTTACAAGTTCAAGACAAATAAATGCTAAAGGACAATAAATTTTTGAGAATTTACAATGAATTTTAGTCACATCATTGTAAAGTTATTTTATTAATTTTATTTATAGTCAATTATAAAAGTAACTCAATCATGGTTATTTATATTGTGCATAAAAAGTAGTGTAGGAGGTGAGTTGTCATATATACCTACCCCATAAAACCCCTAACTCATAACATTTTAATATATCTTATATTTTTGTAGTACATCTCTTAGGAGGGCCATTTTTTACCTCAAATTCTCTCTAATGTTCGCTGGGGCCTTACGAACCCAAGCCTCGTCAGGCTGTTGCTCCTTAGTCTGTACTTCCGTCGTAGCTCCACTCTGGGTAACAACATTAATGGCTGGGGTAGGTCTCTGCTCAACGAAAATCATCTGAAGATTCTGAGTAGGGGCATGGGTTCTTTCCTGAATCTCAGCTAGCAACTGCGGGCACTGCTCGATCACATGATCTACGGCTCGGCAATACCGACATGTCGTAGTGGGGTTTCGACAGTCTCTCGCTAGATGCCCGGCCTGGTTACAGTTGTAACACGCAACCTGGCCTCTTCCTCTTCCGACCATACCACCTCGACCACGACCTCCAAAAGCACCTCTACCTGATGCACCACCGCGGTAACCATAGCCATCATTGCTCTGTCCCTCATTTTGTACCCGATAAGCATCGTAAGTCCGTTCTCTCATGAGGTCAAAGCTGCGACACTCATATTCATTATGTCCCACCGATTTAAAGAATTTGCAATAAGGGTTCTTAGGGACTTGCACATACCTCTGCAGAAGATAGCAGTCGTCAGGTCGATGCTGGCCAGTTGTCCGACAGATCTCACAATATAGAACAGTAGGGTTGAACGGGTTTGTCCCACCAGTATTTAGATAGTTTCTTACCACAGGACAATGTTCCTTGTTGTGACCTTCTGTCCGACATTGTGTACACCAAACCTCTTCGCGACCATTTTTTCCTTACTTCATATCGCGAAGCTCCAGAGCCATCGCTGCCAACTGCGCCTAGATTTGAGCAATACCAGAATTATCTTCGACAATAGCAGTTTCAATTTTCATCGTGATTTTCAGAGCCTCCTGCTGATCGGTAACCTTCTGCTGCATGAGTGGAGTTCTGATATGCGGTAGCAACGCTGCAATGAACCATTCTTTGTGCTGCGCAGGCCCAATGGGGAAACTGACTTGGTCTACCAGAACTTTGAATCGTTGATCAAAATCCCACACTGATTCGTCGCGCCTCTGCTGAATCTCTTTTAACTCAGTGATACACTGTGACTCTGATTTTGGATTCTTAAATTCCTTTATCATTGCTGCTTTTATATCAGCCATTGCATGGTTCTGAGTGCTGAAAAACTTCATGAACCATGTCAAAGCACGGTCTCTGAAAGAAGTAACCAGCTGCGCTCTTTTTGTAACTTGATCCGTAATGGTCTTAGCAGTCCACACTGCTTCACATAAAAACCAGAACTGTTCTAGATCCTTTGATCCAGTTCCTTTGAAAACAGGTAGCTTAATGTCATCATGCATGTGGGCCATAGTGGATCTAGGGGGGGTTGGAGGGGGACTGGAAGTAGGCGGGGGGGGACTTATTGGGGTAGACTAACCTGCGATAGGAATACTTGGGCTAGGGTGGCTCTCAAAGTGCGATGTTTGCCTCATTTGTAGAGTTCTCCTCCCTAGAAGCCTGCTTACGTTTCCAACAGTCTTTCTTAAGATGTCTTGCTTTATTGCAAAACCAACACTTCAATTTACTCTTTTTTTCCTTCAACTTTGATCTTGATGTACCCTTTGAATGTTGTCATCTTTCACTGGTTCTTCCCCTGGCCACCATTACTTTTGATGTCGAGTTTTCAAGACTAGATTTCTTTCGATTTTCCTAAAAAATTAAGGCTCCCACAACATCATCAAAGGTAATAGACTCAACAGAACTAAAACTAATAGAGGTTACAAAATGTACCCATGACTCAGGCAGAGAGCACAACATTAAAATCGCCTTGTCTTCAGAACTAATAATATCTTCCATACTAGACAACTGACAAACAAGAGTATTGAACGCATTCAGGTGATCATAAATTTTTGTACCTTCTTTCATACGCAAGGTAAATAACTGTCGCTTCAGGAGAATTTTATTTGTTAAGGATTTAGGCATATAGAGACTTTCCAGTTTTGTCCAGAGACCTGGTGTTGTAGTTTCAGACACAATATTAAATAAAACATCATCGGCCAAGCATAATCAAATAGCACTTAGAGCTTTTTCATCTATCTCGTTCGAGTCTTCATTGGACATATCATAGGGTTTCTTGGTTTTCTCTACAAGTGCCTTCGCCACTCCTTGATGTATTAGCATATCCCTCATCTTGACCTTCCACAACTCGAAATTGTTGCTCCCATTGACTTTTTCAATTTCAAATTTAAAACTCTGTGTTTTTGCGGCACAAAATTTTTTATTTATTCCAAAACTTTCCAGTCTCAACCTTCCAATAAAAAAAAATTATTCGAAACTTCCAAATTTTTATTATTCTTTAGCACAAGTCTTTATTCCATAAATAATAATCGAAGCAATTTTTTTTTCAACTTCCAAAAAACTTTCAATAAACTTCATCGCTTCCAAGCTTCCAATAAATAATATCACCATTTTATTTTCTTAACTCAAAGACTCCACTTTTCTTTAAAAAAAATTACCTCATTTTCCTCCATCTTTTAACTATATCCTTTAAATATATATATATATTCTTATATCCAGATTTTTAATATCCTTGGAAAAGGAAAAAAAATTCACCCTTCTTCAAAGTCAAACACACCATCAAATTCCAGAGACAGCAGACTCCTTCAACTGCGAGCGTTCTCGAAAAATATGAGCGTTCTCCAAAAATATAAATGCAACATTAAATTTTCAGAGTCTAAACAGCAGACTCCTTCTCCACGCTGTCACGCTTTAGTCTCCACGTTCAGCAGTCAGTAACAAGCCGGTTCTGCCAGCCTTCTCTTCCACGCGTTTCAGCAATCAGCAATTACGAGGCTCCTCGCATTTTTCAAGCAATTTCAGGCAAGCTTCAAGCTCATCTTTCAACATTCAGGCTATGATACCACCACTTGTTGGATCGAGAAAATAAAACACAGAATATAATAACAGACATTCATTAATGAACACAAGAGTTTACTATGGTAAAACCTTTAAGAGAGAAACATCTACGGCGCAATGGTATCGGTCTTCCTTATTATTCAATGAATGAAGATTACAACAGCGTACAACTCTCCTACTCTTCTCTACGAATTAATTCGGTAAGTCTTCCTTATTATTCAATGAATGAAGATTACAACAGCTTACAACTCTTCGACTCTTCTCTACGAGAATACAAGAAATATATATATTTCTTTCACGGTTGCTTTTAACTGAACAAACTAAATTAATTCGGTAAGCCCGTTATGCAGCCACCAAAAATCACCGAGAGAACCGTTGTCACAGGTTTCAGATATTGTGTATATTCTTTATTATTTTTATAGGTTTTGCTTAAAAAGTTTACTATTTTGTTTTAATAAAAAAATTGTAATGATAAAATAATAAAAATAATTGACAGTCATACACACAAAGAAAACTTAAAATAACAAGCGAACAAAAAAATATTTGACATACAGGAAATGTTTGAAATTCCAGGCCTGCGGCGGCCACTCAGCCTCATGGATTTCGACTCCACACATATAGTTTGTTAAATGATGGTGATTATGATGCGGTTGTATAACTTCCATAACGCTTAGTTTGACATTTAATTGTTCACATTTTATTTTAGTTAAAATTATTCTGACTCTTCCATTTCGCAACTCACAAGATGATTTTGACTAAAGTCTTATATTGGGATTCCTAGGTGCATTTCAACTTGTAATATTTTAAGTTCAGCCTTCTATATGACCACTGTCCTCTCTTCCTGCGAGTACGTTGACATATTTTATATAATCGAGGTAACAGGTAGCTTGTATGAAAGTTATGCAGTTCATTTTACAAATGTGTTTATTGTGTATTTTTTTCTCTTTGTTTCTTTTAAAACCAATGAATTTATCCTTAAGAGATCCTCTTTCTCTAAATGTGACGTAACTCTATGGTTTTATTAGCTAACTAATAGAAGAAAAAAAAGAATTTAGCTGCATTATTCATTTTCTTGTATAATAGTTCTGATCTTGAAAGTAGATCCTCGAACTCCCAAATTTTATAACATAAAATACATAATTATAATGCCTTTATTTATACATTTATAAAAGAGAGAGAGTTTTCTTCTAAAACTGTGATTTGCTAATAATTGCATAATTCACTAAAATACAGTTTACCTCTTACATAACAATCCATAATATAAAGATATAATCAATGTAAATGAGTTGTTCAGAACATAAGACAACCTATTTAAAAATTGTAGGAAAATACATTTGGAGCTTCCTAGTTCCTCTCAAGAGTAGAAGAGGACAGCCATGCTTACTTTCCCATCTTCACCCTCTAGCTGGACCACCTCCATAAAACAATGACCTCGACAAGATAAATATGAACGCAGAATTCTTCCAAAAGTTTGTAGCAAATTCAAAAGATGGACTTTATATAATTTTTGCCCAGTTCTTGTGCCATTTCAATCAAATCTCAAGCTAATATTTTTACCGGATATGATTGGCTTGGTAAGTTTTTAACTTAGATTTGATTGATATCAAATATCTTGCTTGTTGCCTACTTGTTCTTTGTCTTATGATGGTCTCCCCTCTTTCAATTGGTGGTTCCAAGTGTTTATTTTTATTAATAGAATAATATTTCTTGTCCACAATATCCACCCACACGAGTGTGAGTATTTTGTCTCATAAAAAAATTAGATTTTTATAACTCTTTTACAAAATAATTGTTTGAGATTATTTCCCAAATACTTAATTAAATAACTCAAAGCCTTGGGGTATTCCATTTATGGACTTTATCTTACATTCATCAAGAAACTCTAACCTTGGAATTCAATGCCACATGGTCCATTAAGGAGGAAGGTACTAAAAACATAGAACTTTGGTAATTACCAACATAGATCCATCTTAAAGGTGGCTCTACCAAGAGCCGAGAGAGATCAAATATCTAGAGGTGCAAACTCTTTTTTAGAGTGTAAATGGAGAGGAAGGGTTTGCACCTCAAAATATATGATCCCTCTTCCCACCAATTTTTTGGTATATTCAAATTATTGCCATACAGTTTGGATATTTAAACATATATCAATGTCAATAAGAAGTTGAATAATAACACATAAATAATGTTTAGTCATTAAGAAGTTGTATAATAATAAAGTGAAATAATAAAGATATCAAATAACATATATACTAGAGAGTAAGTGATCTTACTCTTTCTTCTTCACCTTTTCTATTAGATACACTTGCACGCTTTTTTATTGGTTGACAATTAGAGTGATGAGGCAATATGTAGAGTAGGTATTGTATTTTTCTTCCATGCATTTTCAAATAAATTCTATTAATCATCTCTCTTAATTCATGGAAGAGTAGACCTATGCCCACTCTCGAATTTAAACATATGTTTGAATCAGGTTTATTTATTTACCAAATGCTTGGTAAATAAATAAACTATTTACCATCTATTTCTTTTATTAATTTGATAAATGTTTGGTTTATTTTCGTATATATATACTAAAAATTAATTGGCTTATTGACATAGAGTTTGGATATTTAGATATTTAAGAGGTAGATAATATATTTACTATTGTTTTAAGTAAATTCTATTAATCATATCTTTTAATTCATGGAAGCTTAGACTTATGGGCACTCTGGATTTTAAACATATGTTTGAATCAAGTTTATTTATTTACCAAGAGCTTGCTAAATATATAAACCATTTAAGAGCTATTTCTTTGATTAATTTGATAAATGTTTGGTTTATTTTGGTATATATATATATACAACATGAGTGGGCCTAGACGTTCAAATCCAAAGGAAGTAGTGTATGTACACCTATGTAGACTTTACCAAGGGGATATTTTAAGTTTGTCCCACTCCCCTCGTAGTTACAAGTGATTAGAAATACAAATAATTGATTTTTGAAATCCTATACAATTAACACATACAACTAATGTCTTATCCAAATTTCCACAACCATGATTGTAATGAAAAAATCCTTATTAATTTTGGATAATAGAGTTACTTTTGTCTTTAACTTCTTTGAAAAAACCCAAAACCTATACAATTAATACATACAAATAATGTCTTATCCAAATTTTCACAACCATGATTGTAATGAAAATTTCCTTATTAATTTTGGATAATAGAATTATTTTTGTCTTTAACTTCTTTAAAAAAACCCAAAACCAAAGATCCAAAATCTAATTAATATCCATATAGAAAACTTAAGCAAACTCTAAATACTACTATAAACTTAAGCAAACTCTAAATACTACTATATATTAGCTAGACTTCTACATGCCAAATACATTTGGACTAAGCCTTAAGTGGTTAGAGTTGAAGTTAAGATAATAGTTGTACAATCATTGGAGTTAACCTAATAGTTTTATCTAATAGTATCCATAATTCTAGAATCATTGGAGTTAAGTTAATAGTTATATTTAATAATAGATGGAGTTAAACTAGTAATTATATTCGAAAATTAATTTTAAATTTTACAATTATCACTAACTAGACTTATCACATGTTAATTAACCTATTTTATTTTTATTTTTTAAAATTATTAATAATTAATTTTGGACTGGGCTAATATAACAAATCTTTATTTGTTTCATTCTCCTAGGTAAATCAAAATATATAAATAATAATTACCCAAAATTTTAAGATATATAAACCTATGAACTTAATAATAGCACTACCATAAAATTTATTTTTATTTAATAAAAAAACAAAACAAAAAATTACATAAAAAACAAATTATTAACAGTTTCTTTAACCATCCTTTAGCTAAGCTTATTTAAATCTTTTAAATCGAGATACATTGAACCGTAATACCCATCTTTTGCTGCACTTTTCTGCTGCTATTGTCATGATAATTCTCCAACCTTTGGTGCACTTTTCTAGAATACTCTTGAACGCTGAAGGCGCAACCATGTTCTAGGATGGAATTATGCATTACCCAGTGAACTCTCCAACTCCAACTCCAAGGGAAGGGACGAGTTCTCAAAACTCCTTAATGGTTTTGCTTTCATCCTTAGCGACGTTTAAGCGAAAGTGGAAGGCAAAGCAATAAGTACCTAACAAACCAGTAACTATAAACGTTGATAGTGGAGGACAAGCAATTAGTACCAGCAAAATCATAAATGGAAAGCAGTAAAACGTGAGAATACATCAATAGTCAAATTCTACATCAACAATAATCACTCACAGTGAAATTTGTTTAAAAGAAGATTTTCAACATTTCATTCAGATCCCAATTCGGCCGATAATCAATGTAATGGATGCAGAGATTAATCTCATACATAGACTGAAAACATTAAATGCTATAACGCTTAGACTCTACAGCACGAAAAGCAATAAGCATCCCGCAGTGTAGCATTGGGCACAGCAACAGTTGGATTTGATCCTACTGTTGATCTAACAATTGCTATGCCCCACAGCCACAGCATTAATTGATGCTCTGTGGAGTGCTTATTGCTCTCCTACAGCACACTGTATACTTTGACGAAGCATTTAAATACTTTAATTAGAATTCCGTTGAAAGTCATTTTCAAGTATTGCACGACTAAAAAAACTAAATGTCTAGGTCACATAATTTCAGAATGGTTGCTTTCATCGTTGTGTTAATTTCTGTACATAGCGACGTTTCAGCAATTCTCGAGAGCAAGCAATAAGCACTCCCTATCAAAAACATAAATAAGCAACTATTTGATTATTTATATGGATTATGGAGAGCAAGCAATAAGCATTACTTATCAAAAACAATTCTGAATTTAATATGGATTATTTATCATTTATCAAGCACAAATTCAATAAGCAAAAATGATTTCTCATCGCTTAAGCACAAAGTCAAAGAAGAATATAACATTGAGTTGTATCCAGCATATAACATTGGAAGTGGAAATTCAAATAGTAGAGTTTGTGGGAACCGCAAGTGAGAAATGAGAATTACCGCGCTCGAATTGTACGTACGTTCACAGTCCACTGAACCTCCAAGAAATATTATCCAGCGAAAGCCTGCATTACCTCCTCGCAGAGTTTTTAAATGCCACAAATATGGGGCATCATCACAAACAGACAAAGCAAGCAGATGGGCCTCGGAACAAAACGTCATATTATCACTATACAAAGAAATTGAGTATGTACCCTGGACCTTCCCCGGTCAGATGGGAGCGATGTGGTTATAAGAGAGTAGAAGCCCTCAAGAATTCCACATATTTTCTTTGGTAATTTCACAGTGATGCCGTGACTTGTTTTCAGTGATGAGTACTTAACGGACATGACCACTTGCAGCATTGAGATGTGGACAACCTATATAAAGCAATCCTTCACCATATAAGTAGCAAGCCAACGATAATATACCCAGGGCCATACCGATTAAACGATTCTTGGTCGTTTCTGTTCATATCCAGTGAAATTGATAAGCTACAGTAGTTTGATTGGTGATGAGTTGGGTGCTTTTCCAAGGATTCTATATAAGTAATATTTTGGTTGGAGATTCTTACGATCCATATTTAGAAATTGGTGAATCTGTGATGTTTGACATGAGATTCACGCCTATCTGGTGAAGTTGAAATTAAGGTTATCGTTCTTTGCTTTTGCAGGATCTATTCAAGGAGGGCCGCGGAGGAGGGGAGGGCTGCACAGGAGGAGATTGGAGTTGGAGGGTTGCGCAGGCTGGGCTGGGAGATGAGGTCGAGGAGGATGGAGGTCAAATGAAGGAGAGGGGAGATGAGATCTTGGAGGAGGGAAGTCGGATGAGGGAGAAGGGTAGATGCAGATCGTGAATGGTGAGGAGATTATCAGGTTTCTTTTTCCTTGGTTTTTTTTTCTTTTCAATAGATTTTGGATTTTATTAATTTTTATGTTGTTTATATAGCTGTGGAAATACACATCTTTTTATTTTATTAGTAGTTTATATAATATTTTTTATTTTATTTTTCGCAAACTTTACAAATTATGATTAGATAAACTTTACAAAGTCATACAAGATTAGATTAAACAAAAGTGACAAGGTCTTTAACATTACAAGATCTCCACAAACTTTCAACATCTTATTTTTAGTCGACATAATATGAACAAACGTTACATCCACAAACTTACAAGATCTCCCTCATATTGGGTTGTAGAGCGCCTCTCGGGGCAATTATGTATCTAGGGGATTGAATAGGGCATTGGGAGGGTTTAAATATGTACTCTATGTCTAAAGTTGGTGTGAGTTAGATTTTGTGTGAAGTTAAATTAATGTTCAAACAAGTATGATTTGTGTGAAGGTGGCATAAATACATTTGTGTTTGGGGAAAAGTGGTGTTTGAATATGTATGATATGTGAGTGAATGCGGTATCAAGTTGACTGGAATGACCGTGTAAGAAGTCGATTTGTGTTTCAAGGGTTGTTCCCCATATTGAAATATTTTCTCATGCTGAGATTTCATATTTCACCTTGCAAGGTTTCTAGAGGTTATAAGAGGTGTTCCATCTCACCTTAATCAAGGTAAAAATAAAAAAGGATATAAAAATGCCATGGAAAAAATCGATACCTAGGATATCTAGTGAAGATATGGATTTTTTTAATTGTAAGGATGTATTGGGAGGGGGTTCAAAAAAAGTATTTTTGGAGGCATTCCTTAATATCGAGTGAAATTAGAGTTATTCTTTAATATCCTTGAATGCTTGCACTATGTCATTGGTTCAAAGAATGAACCCTCGATCAGCCATCTCATATTAGCATGGAATGGATACATTATTATAATTTTTTCTACTTGTATTAAATATAATTTCCATTCTTCCACCCCAACATTTTCTTGAATTTAATTTATTATCATTTCTCATGTTTTTCTTTCATTACATTAGTAGATCTAAAAGGGAATTTATTTTGATTTTTAAGTAAGATATAATGGTTTTGTGATTGTAGAGTAGGGAAATTTGTTAGCCTCGAGAGGTAGCTCACTTGGTTGGAGTATGAATCCAACTACCGTTTGATATTGAGGTTGGAGGTTCAATTTTCATGAATCCAACTCTCTCGATCCTTTAAGGTTATTTTTGTGCCAAACCTAGAACCTAGAACAACGTCCCATATCAGTTCAAAATTAGGGATACACTTAGCTCCATTTGTGGAAGGAAAGTTTGTAAAGTCATCACAAGAAGATCAAATCTATTTGATATGGTTCATACACCATTTTGAACCAATATGTCATGGTAGAATTCATTTATCATATACATATTTGATTTATAATAGATATACATGTATTCTTAATCATTCCTTTGGATTTGATTATTAAAAAAAATACGCAGTATCTTCATCAACCTAAATGATACACAAATATATCAAAACGCAAATTTTACAATCGTATTAAGACATATAACACCCTTATACTTGAAGGAGTAATTTTGTTTTCAAATGAACATTTCTTTATCAATGTCTACGTAGTCAAACATCAACAAACTTCCTTGTTTCTAGTTAACATGAACATTAATCGATAGATATCCATACTAATAAATACTATTGTTGTTAGTATCTATGTTAACATCAATCTTTTATAATGATATATAATTGCATTGAAAATGCTTTATAATTAAATATATTCAATCAAGCCTGGAAATTCAATTTTCTTGTGCATGTCAATAAAAATTTAATGACGGTTTTAAGTATTTAGTGCCTATTATTTGAGGGTTTTACCAATTTTGTTGAGTGTTAATTTATTTTTAATATTATATATAAATGTGAAATATAAAATACTTTTTTATATTATATATAAATATGAGTAAAATAGTTATATAGAAATTTACTAATCCAAATGTGCAACAACTACGGTAAGCAAATTATAAAAATTTTAGAGATTCCGTTTGGAAAAATCTGAAGGCTCGGAGCAGACTAATAATACAATTAGAAGCACAAAATATAAATAAATACAATACACATACACAGAAATAAAAAAGTCTAGCATTTATGTGTTCGTGGGATGAGAGCTGACCCAACACAATGGCTAATAATTGTTGGCTAATTTTAGTAGTTTATATAGCTATTAAAATTTTTGACGAGATATCTAAATTTATAAACATCAAATAGACGTTTTAAATATTTTTTTACCTGACAATGTTGACGAGTTCATAAAAATATTACATGTCAAATACGTTTTAAAATGAGAAAAACGTTCTGTGGAACGTCAAATTCCAGGCCTGGATTTAAGGTAACGTATTGAATTATTCAATACGTTACCTTAAATCTCCAACAAGTATAATGCTGATGACTCTTCTTTTTAGAATAGTAGTAGATTCACACGAATAGGAGCAGATTGCAATCCTGATCGACATTAATTTAAATAATATTGTAATCATCAATCCTCAAACCTTTGCTAGCGCATTATTATCGAACATGGAGATTCTTCATACAATTATTAGTCCCTGGCTCCCTGCCTTCAACAGGGTATGTCGACTAACCATTAGATTCAGTTGACTTATTTGCAATATATCAGTTTAACCAAAGTTTTGAGCAAATTGTGTATTTATTTATTTTAAATTTGTATTTTTTTACAATTATTTATTTATTTTAAATTTATATTTTTCTACAATCTAATTAGATCACATTTTGAAGTGTTATTGCCAGGATGGCGGTGTAGGCATTGGGAATGGAGCCCAGAATGGCTCCGCCTTTGACAACGCTTTAACTCATTTCCTTCTCCAATGCCTTGTAGTATCGTGAATATGCCTTGTACCATAGTGAATATCGTGAGCCTTGTTGTATAGTGATTGATAAGGATTGGTTGAAGCTGATTGTTTTCATTTATTCTCTAGCTCGTGCTTACTTAAAGCAAAGTTTTAACATAGGGGATTATATATATGTGACATTTATTCTCTAGCTCCTGCTTACATAAAGCAAAGTTTAAACATAAGGGATGGACACAATTATTTTACTGCACACTACACTAGAAATTTTGCCTCATTTATTTCACTGCACACTACACCAATTATTGAGACACATTTATTTCATTGCACGCTGCACCAAATATTGAAGCTCATCCATAAATATTTGAAGGTCTATTAAGAATTTGGGAGATAGTTTTATATGTGGTATATAAGCATTTATTATTCATAGAGAACTATGAATCCATGATTCACAAAACTATGAAACTATTTCGAAACAAATGTTAGTTGATGCTAATTTCAATTACTGTTAGGTGTTCGCATCTTTTGGCAGGTCACTGTTTCATGTTATTAATGGACCGATAACCATTGATTATTGTGTACCGCTACACCTTTTGGTTAGTCACCGCCACATCCATAGCCTTGCTTGGATAGCTCACCGTTTTCTTGCTCGATTTATCTGTTCCAATTTCAAAGATTTACTTCCGATTTTTTTGCAGTCGAGCTTGTCACACGATCATTTCTCTGTTCCAATTTCAAAGATTTGATGCTAATGTTGTTTGATGTTTTTTTTTTTTTTGCAATTGAGCTTGTGAGAAGACCAATAGTACGGAATGGAATTTCATGCTTTTCACCTTGTTTCTTAAGATTGAGGTATGGTGTTGTTACAAATTTGCTTTGTAATTGTTTTAATTTCTAAGTGAAATAGAGTGTTTCTTAGTATTGTAAAATATGAGGTGTACTTACTCATTAGCTTGCTCAGAATTTGTTCTTTTAGCATTTCCTTCTTCTATACATAAAAAAAAAAAGACAAATGACTGAAGGTCCAATTTATATGAACATATGCAGTAGCTGATCCTTATGTACAAGAGACTAAAAAACCTAAAGACCTACAAAATTTCATAAACAAATGTGAGAGGCCTTGCTTGGGGAAAGACCACATACCGTATTGTTCACTTCCAATGTAAGATAAATTTCTACATTACAGAAAAAATTCTATTAGCGTAGGTTTGTCATTGTATTTTGGCATCTACTACATCCACCAAACCTTAATGCTAATAATCACAAGGGAAATATATTCCCAACATATTATAGATTGGCCTCTAGAAACAAAGGTTGTTTAAAGAAAGAAAATCTAAAAAGAAACAATATCAAGGTTAGCTAATTCCAAAATAAATTATCTGCTTTGACTCTATAAATACAGTAATTAGAGAAATGTATTATAAGGAATTGGGTCTACAATACAGTTCAATGTCATCTGCCTCCCTCATCTAGGAATTGGGCCAAGGAAATGTTGAATTTGCTTTCCCTCACTGGTTATCCCGTACACCAAGCAGGGTTTTAGGTTATGTAGGCTAAGGTTATGAGCTCAGACTCTAGGAAAAATGACAGCTTGCGCTGAAACTACTCCATCCTTAAAATCTCCATTATAAACCACTTCTCATGCATTTGAACCACATTCACCCAAATGGTGGGAACACCAAGGTATGGATATCTTGTACACGCAAATAATAGGCATATATATTATAAAGGTTGCAAAGCTCATGGATGCAATTTAGAGGTGCACCTACGACCAAGGTTTATATATATATATATAATAACAATTGCATAAGATGGACTCTGAAATTTCCCATAAATTCTGAAAATTTTGCATATTAAGTTCAATCAATTTCCCAAGTTACACTCAATTCAAGTTAGGAAACTAGCACACATACATGAGCTTCTCTGAAACAAATGGGCTCCACTTATTCCAGGGATTCTTCACATTTAACCACCGCCTTCAACCACAATGGCCACTACGATGACGAGAGCTATTTTTTCCATGGATGCTACAGCTAACATGCCCAACAAATGTATGCCTTTTGGTGTCTAAATATTACTCCTAAAGTGCTATGTGCATAATTAGTACATTTCATTCTGGATTATCAAACATGCTCTCTTTTAAGCTGGGATGTGGTCCCTTGACAAACACAAGAGATGAGCTCCTGGCACTGTGGACTCTGTTTCTGGTGGCACACAAAATGGACCTCCTTTTTTTGCTCATTTATGGGGATTCCTCAGTTATCATTAACTGGGCTAATAACAAATCTTCTCTTGCCTCACTTGAGCTGAATCACTGGTGCGATAACACCAGGATACTTATGGATGGTTTCTCATGGCTGGGCATTCACCATGTCTACTGGGAGCACAATCAAAGGGTAGAGAGCTTATCCAAAGATGCCCTGGATTTGACCCTTGGTATCCTTTGTTTCAATGAAAATTTTGATGGCTCTATCTGTAAGAGTAGTGAATTTAAGCTCTTTTAGAGCAATGTGCTGGAGCTTGACTCCTTTTCTTTTCAGGCACTCAGAGACTTTGTCTCTCATAACATTTTAGTATATGGGGTGGACATCTTTGGATCAGCTCTCTGGGTTCTCCTTGTCCTCCTAGTTCATACTGTTTGGCATGTCCTTGACATTAGCATGTATTTGGGACCTCTCCGGATCAATTTGGAAAACTGTCCCTTGGTTATGTGGAAGCTCTTTATGATTTGTTGATCTCATCTATGCTGATAGCTTTGTAATACCCAGTTTGGGGAGGCACATTCTGATGGTCTTTGATTCATTTATGAATAACAAGGCCAAATAAAAATGTTTACTTTGATAATATGCTAATCTTTCAATCTTTCAAGTAATTGACCTATTTTGATTCTCTATGTTACAACTTAATGTTTTAGAAGGCAATGGAAAACAAAAAGTTACACAGAGCTTCCCCGGAAAACTGGATATGATTTTCAAAATATTAATCCAAAATTACGAGGAACTACAAATACGTAGTGCACATGCATGGACAAGTTGTCAAATTCTAGAACTACATATATGCATCGATTCCTTTTAAGTGAATGTTGGCTAAGTAGTTAGCACGCAAGACTCTCGCACGTGCGACTCTTAAGTGATTGCTTGGATAAATAGTTAGCATGCATGCCTTGTGCTATTGGAGACGTGGAATGCATAGAAATTAAACGTACTCAAAATCGATTACAAGTGTCAATGTAGGTTGTCTCCCATTCTTCAACATTATAATGTATATTTTGTTAAAGACTGAGTGGATATCTCTGGAAAGAAAAATGCAATTGAAAGCATTTGTGTTTAAAGAATTAGGATTACGAGGGGCCGTGCTGTAAGCTTATTTGGTAAAGAGTTTGTTGAGGCTAATCATACGTTATAGGACCACATATGAATAACTAAGAGCTTACAATTAAGCTATCTTAGCCTTTCATTACAGCTATATTTTTTTATTTGTCTGTAAGGTCTGGATGCTGGACATATCAACTCCACTCTCACATGACGTGTGTCAGGCACTTGGCAACTAAATAAACACTAAATGTGAAAATTTGTCAAACTTATTTGTGTTGTCCATTTACAGTTCTATGACTTAACTTATGCATGTGGAAACTAAATAAACAGGGAATAATGTTAGAAAGATTTAGAAACCATTAAAATTATGTAGTGCGTCTTTGTATTTTTGAACTTCAGTGTATATAATTGTCACAATTAATGCAACATATTTTAAAAAAATTGAAATATACAAATTTTACTTAGCCAATACCAAAATAAATCGAAATCATGTTGAAAGTGGTAGTTGAGATTTGCTGACAAAATCCTTGCAGGTCATGCTTTGCTCTAAATTCAATTGTATCATAAACACTAACAGGTTTTTCATGCCCATTCCAAACTTCTTTTACTATTTTTTTTAATATGCAACAAATTATTAATCAGTCATCTTATTTTCTTCTTATTTAAAAAATCTTGCATTGCATTTTTACGTCATGTTATTTCTTTTTGAACATCTCTATCTAAATTATATGTTTATAGAAATTTCTCCAAAATAATTGCGACCAAAAAATGAGGGAAATCTAAGTGCATGCAAGAAATATGGGAGTAGCTTACCTCTACTACGAAATCACTCATATGATTTGGAGTGTTGATATTGGCCATCCTTAACAAACAAGTACGTTCGGTCCATCCAACAGACCAACAGCGAAGTCAATGGTTGACTTCGCTGTTGATCCGTTGAATGGACAGAACGTACATATTTTTTAAGCTCAAAGAAATCTACTCATGCCATGCCTTTCAATATGGGACTAACTGACCTCCTCTACTAAATCACTCATATGCCTCCAAGTGTTGATACTCATGCAATGCCTTTCTTATTTATGAATTGATCTTCATATGACCTCACTTTGATATTTGGTTCACACGTAAGCTCAATTCCTTTACTTGTATGGTGCCTTTCATATTGTTATTAAATTTATGGTTTTCACACAGGTATAGAGCAGAATCAACATGCCTTTCATATTATTATTAAATGTATGGTTCTCACACAGACAGAATCAACATAATTTATGATCAACCATTCTAAGGCCGTAAATAAGGATCCCAATAAATCTGATGAACAAAAGTAACTTGAATCTCTATTACTCTCCAATGAGGCTGCCTTTTTATTAATAATATGACTAAAATCTCTCTATAATCAATTGAAGTTCATTGTATATGCAAAATGTGGAAAGTGAACATTCAAAATGTGGGGATATGTTAAAAACATTAACCAAATTAAAAATAATATATATTTGTACATCAATATTCAATTTATATTTAAATCATCAATTAATTGTTAATTTTTAATATAAAATTAAATCCTTAATTAATTGTTAATTTTTAATTTAAAATTGAATTTTCAATTTTCAATTTACATTTATTTAAATCATTAATTAATTAGACATATCTTAAAAAGGCCAATAAGCCATAAATAACTTTAAATGACAATATACCAGTATAGATCCAAATCCTAAGCTTAATCAAGGGCCTGGAATTAATACTATTTATGGCCAACATATAATATTTTTATTATTTTTTATTTTGTTAAGAAATAACATTACAACATCTTCCTCATACATGGTTTTAAAACCATGTGCAAGGCCCTCCTAAAATCATGGGTTGTTTAAGAGGCCTTGCACATGGTCTTAAAATCATTTGCAACAGCCTCCTAAACCATATACAATAAAACCATGGGTTGTTTAGGAGGTCTTGCACATGGTTTTAAAACCATTTTCAAGGCCCTCCTAAACCATGTATAATAAAAATATGGGTTGTTTAGGAGGCCTTGCAAATGGTTTTAAAACCATGTGCACAACCAACATTTTTTGTTAATGAAATTTTTTTTTTTTAATTATTTTGTTAAGTAGGAACATTACAACATCTCCCCCAATTGTGTTGTATTTTTTAGGGACATTTTTTTTGTCAATAATGATTTTTTTATTTTTATTTTTTATTGTTTTGTTAGGTAGGAATATTACAACATCTCCCCCATATTAGATTGTTTTTGTGGCCAACATTTATTTTGGAGGATAATTAAAATTTTCATTTTTTATGATTGACATTTATGTAAAGTTATGTAACGTTACATAATATTGAATAACTTTACAAGAACTGTAGAGCGCCTCTGACACAATAACAGTGAATTTTTCCATTCAAATTTTAGTTTTTTAAACTATTTAAGATATCTATAACTTTAAAACCTGACATATCTAAAACTTTAGAGATTGATGGGGCGACATTCAAATGCCATTTTAATTTTCTATTTACTTATTTAAAATTTTATTATTTCTCTTCTGCCCACAACTGTATTGTAATATTGACGTGCAAATACTTTGCATTCTTCTGTGCAGAACTATATCCATTCTTCTTTTTGCAATTTTAATGTGAAGATAATTTCTATCTGTTTTGCTTCTTGCACTTTTAACATGCAGATACTTTGCGTTCTTTTGCCCAGGACTGTATCCATTTTGTTTTTTGCAATTTTAACATGCAGATAATTTACGTTCTTTTGTCCAAAGCTGTATCCACGTTCTTTTGTCCAAAGTTGTATCCATTTTTCTTCTTGCAATTTTAACCCGTAGACACTTTCCACTCATCATAATCTCCAAACAACTTACATGGCTTCTCATAATTATCTGGTTCAACGTACATTTTTAAAAACTATCTCGGCAAGGATTGCGCTGCAATGCAGCCCTTGTTGAAGAATGGAAATCATACAATCCTATCCATAATTATCTTTCAAGTAATCACTTTCTCTTATGTACTCATATTATATGCTCTTCAATGAAGAGAAATATGCAAAAGTAAACATAAGTGTACACAAAATATTTGTGTACACACAAAATATTTTGGAATTCTTTATATAAAGAAGATCGATGTGTACTATTTTTTTTCTTAAACTGTATATGTTTTTTTGTAATTTGAAGTGTAGTTATGTTAAAAATTTATTAATTTGGAATTTGTTAAAAATAACATCTATCGAAAAAGAGGTTTCAATGGACTCGGTTTTTTAGAAGGAACCTGAATATATAAACATTTCTGTCATCCAGTCCCTGAATCTCAAGCTCCTTTAAAAAAGGAAATTGTTAAGAATAACAATTTTGTTGAAGAAGAGTTAATGTTGAATTGGATGTTCGACGGGACTCTGATTGTCACACTAGAGGGAAGTTCGATGTTTTTGTTGGAATCCAAATTCTAAAAGGACTCTCGAAGCCATATGACTTCTTGGCTTGCATTAAGTATGGCTTGATACTTTGATTTAATTGAAAAAGGAGAAAGAGGTTATTGCTGTTTACAATCCCAACTGGTAGGTCCATAATGAAGACTGAAAACATAACCATGCATCCTATACCAAATAGAATAACAAAATAGAAGCACGAAACACAAATTTTATTAATAACAAAGTCATCAAATGCATTGACATCAACCTTCTTTTATTTGATCAATAAGCAGTTGCATAATCTAAAATTTTCTATTAAGCTAATACCTATTAAGGCCAATTTGAGAAAAGCCAATTTGAATAACAAAAGAGGGTTTTGTGTTGTGAAATTGGCCTCCCTTTTAGTTTCACTAAGCCCATACCTTGAACGTTGTGTCAAAGGATGTGAGTTTGGGTGATAAAAAAAACAATGTATTTCTCTCTTATGGTGTGTAATTTAAAATAACATAACTAAAAATGCAAAATATAAGGAACAAAATATGGTCCTATATATCCCTCACGCACTCAACCATAAATTGAATGACAAGTACTTCACTCATGCAAGAATTCCTTACAACCATAAACTAAATGAAAAATACTTCACTCATACAAGTATTCCTTACATCAATTGTTGGTACCAATATTGTAATATCCCAAAGGTAATCCCGAGACACCTATGATTTTGGTTATTTGTTGTTATGGTGGCACTAGGTACATGAGCCATGAATCATGAATATTATTATGTTGTTGTTGATGTTATTATTAAATTATTAATAATGGCACAACATGACAATAAAGTTGATGGGGGGGTCTTGCAACTCCCCTTGAGAATACTCTATTCCACCTAATTTTATTAATTTTGGACGATGGGGGTCCTAAAACCCTTAATTAATGTCTTGCATGTAGATTCATGCAGTAATTGTGCCATCACTAGTGAGAATATTCCTCACCTGGTTGTTAATGGGGCCCACTATCACTTCACTCATGTATTATGTGCCTAATTGACTGTATGGAGACAATCATGCACCTAAGTCTTGTAACTGCACTCTAATTGGAGTGTGTATTCAATTAAATTGAATTATTGTCAGTTAATTTCAGTTAATGTCAGTTAATTTTAGATGAATTGAGTTTAAATGAGTTACAATTGACTTAGTTTGAGTTTAACTGAGTTACAGTCATTTAGTCCGAGTTAGTCTTCAGTTACACTAGTGAAACTAACAGTCAGTTAGAGTCAATTGGATAATTGGAGTTTGGCTTCAGTTAATCAATGTATTTTTTATGGGTTAAAGTTAGTAATCTTCAATTAATAAGATGAATTCAAGTTGTCTTTAGTGGATGAGAGTGATCTTAGGAGAATTTGAGTTGTCTCCGGTGTATGGGAGTAAATTATGGAAGAATTCGATTCATCCTCATACAACAAGAGTAAATTCTAGGAAATTAAGAGTGGAGCAGCATAAGTGCTAACTAAAACGCCCCCAACTCACCAGAATTTGGCAGATCAATTTGTGCTAAAATGGAAATTTAGATTGCTCAAATTGCAATTTCGGCGATCTCGGTAGTTTTAAAATTGGTCATTTAGTCTAGGAAAACCAAATCCAATTCCTAAAATTACGAAATTATGGAAACAATAGTTTCTAGGGACAATTTTAGTTGGTTTCTATCAAAAATTCGTCGAAAAATTGGGGCATTTTAGTTGTCTTTTATCCTACTCGATTAAGAGTCACTTAAGTTTTTTTGGAGCTAATTTTATGGAATTCAAATTAGCCAATCATGGGAAGTGTCTCTGCCAATATTTTAGAGTCGGTCTCAATGAATTCAAGTTGCTTAGTGAAGAACTTGAATGAGTCAGTGAGTGGTTGTCAGGGATCCCCGGTGATTGGGAGTCCTTCCTTAGTGGTCTAGAGTCCATCTCTTGGAGGCAATTTGAATTAGGAAAAAGGGATTTGAATTGCTCTAGATGTGGGTGATTCATTGTTTGTGTAGGTCTAAGAGCATAGAAGGACAAAGATCTAGTTGGGTTGTGAATGCCAAAGGGAGATTTAGCCATTATCCTTGCATAATTTTGTAGTGAATTTTTGCTTATAGATCTAGGAGGATCTATTGAACCATCCTACTGGTCTTGGACAATAATTCCGCATGTGTTTCGGATGCCCTTGTAGTGATCTAGAGGGTGTCTATGGTAGTATTTTCCATGTGATTCAAATTCCCTAGGAGGGATTTGATTGTGGTGTTAGGAGAATCGTCTATCCTTTGTTTTGAATTCTCCAGTGGATATTGGAGTTTGTGCTTTGAATAGAGAGGTCATAAATATTGATGTTTCACTTAGACTTATCAACATGAGAGGAGGACAATTATGTGTGTATATCTCATTCTAGTTTTGTTAAAACCTTAGGGAGAGGGGAAAATTCCTACACATGTATCTAGGCCTTGTTGTTCTCTTGTTTCGAATGCTCTAGAAGAGATTTGAGTAGTGATTGACCAAGGAGGTTGGAAATGTTGTTTCATCAAGATTATCCAATGGGAGAGTGGGACAATTATGTGTGGATATCTCATTTTGGGTTGCGCTCATCTTGTATAAGAGGGGGACAATTATAGCAAGTGAGCTATATTTTATGGTAAGTGGTGCTCTAGGAGAGGGGGACAATCCTAAGACTGACCACTACTTTCCTTTCTCGAAGAGGGGGACAATCCCATGAAAGGAAGTGCATTGATTTAGATCTTATCTTCCAAGAGAGGGGGACAATCACAAGGAAGAAGGGTTCTAGAATCCATTCAAATTGATTGAGGAGGAGAGATATCATGTGTCATCCATTAGTGTTCATATTATAAGAGACTATCTCGTGTGAGATTTCAGTACCTCATCTCGGGGTGATCTTTCAGCGAGAAAACATACTCCAAGTAGAGATATACGATTGGGAGGAAAATTGTCATTCTGGCGCCAGTTACACCCATTAAAATAAGTACTTATGCCTTTATAATATCTTATGTATGCATATTATGATGTATCATGAAGGTTGCTTATGCACACTTATTCTTAAATTAAATGATAGGTTTATCATGTTACTAACTTTGATGTTGGATTGACTACCTCCGAAAAGGTATGTGTTTCCTTGAGCTAGTATTATGTATTTTGATGTGTGCCATATATGGATTTCACATCTCTGAAACTCCATAAATTTAAACACAGTTTTTGTATTTTTTTTGGGTATATTAAGAAATTTGTCTCATCTACACACTTTATAGATGCAGTGTAAAAAAAATAACAATTAAGCATTACTATTATTATTTTATTTTTGTTTTTATAAACTATTATAAAATTTATTGAAATATAATTTTTTCTTTATATCTAAAAATAATAGGATAAAAAATTTAAATTAAATAGATTTAGTTTTTTTTTATGAAAATTGTTAATGTCCACTAAGATCACTTTGCTCTATTGGACTTGATCCCACACCTAACTAAGTCACCATAATGTACGCAATGGTATGAGGTGAACAAAGTCATAAAAAAGTTAGAAAATCAAAAGAAAAATAATTATAAAATATGGGATGGACCAATAATATTCACCAAAAACCTCATAGTAACCATAGCTAGAGAAGATTAAAGGTGAGATCCATCTTGGGAGACAATTTCATAAAAACCCTAAGAGGTCCATACTTTTCTGGGAGAACATTCTTTGGAATTGAAACCAATTAGGAGGCATCCAAAATAGGTCAACCATAGAGATGAGAAGTGAATACATATCCCAATAACCATTAGGTCCAAAGGATG